>PKRV01003514.1:30428-42745 GCA_003709505.1 Hyphantria cunea | reverse complement strand
TATATATATATATATATATATAGTTACAACTTTGGATGAAAATTGGTAGCTTAGAACCAGGACGGACATAGGATTGTTTTTTAGGCGTTCACCGCGGTTGTTATTGTACCACGGGTAACGTCGCGGGGCTCACCTAGTTTTAAATAAAGTTAACTGGAAGTTGATTAAAGCAAGGCTGAGTCGTGTGTTCCAGACGAGAAATTATAATCATGATACAATAATGTACTACATAAAAGCCTACAAATTAGTTATACAAATGGAGACTGTGTTGTTTGTAAGTTAAAATGTAAATTGACGGCACATAAACATCTTAGTACTCACAATACATACAGTAGTAATTTACTGTTAGAAACGTGTTGAAAAACGTTTTTGAGAAATATATTAATGGTTTGATGTTGACGGGAGGTATGGTAAACATTTAAAATTTTATCATGTTACGCAGATATTTATTAGGATGTAAACAGCAATAGGCTTAACAATGGTCTACTTAAATAAGGTGGGAGGTCTACTTAAATACCGGGGGGCCATACCCTAACCTTCCCCCATTCATCTCCCCATCCCTCAAAGGCCAGCAACGCACTTGTGATGTCTCTGCTGTTGCGGGTGTCCATGGGCGGCGGTAATCGCTTACAATCAGGTGATATGTCTGCTGGTTTCCCCATAATCCATAAAAAACTTGATCCCTGTATTATATTATATATAAATATTCATAGATATTTTTGACATGCAACACACAAAGCTGTTTAGTCCCAAGCTAAGCAGAGCTTGTGTTATGGGTAATAGATAACTGATATAAATACATACTTATTATACATAGAAAACATCCAAACTTTGTCAGCGAGGCAGTCAAATATTAGGAGTGACTCTTAAAGTAGGACTGATATAATTTGAAATTGATGTAACTCCGATCAGATATTGTAGTTTTAGTTCTATTACGGCCATCAATTAGGGTTCTCTTTTGGGAAACAGATAATAAATATTTAGTTAATATATTAAAGTTTATACTGTTTATCTATATTTCTTTGAACTAATTGCTCATTATGATTTCTATCTTCAATATTCTTTTATTAATGTTTAGATAATAGCAATAATAGAATGGAAATAATATGTTTCTTACATTTTCATACCTATTTGAATATATATCGCTTCTTCAACAAAAGAAAAGTAATATTAGGCGCTGAGAATACCCATTAAGAATATATTTGTCTATTGGAATCTCCACGTTTCTGGATTGTCAAATTATCACTGTATACATTATAGGTATTTTCAAAGAAACCCAGACGAAGATAAAAGATTTTTACTAAAAATATATTGAGATTTTTTTGGGATTCTATCCTAAATATTAATCGAGTTTGAGATACATCGAGGAATAGGTTGTAGGTTTTTTCATCATCTTGATAGCTTTTACAAGTAAAGTTTTGTTAGATTCGTATAGGTTATAGATTAGGGTGAAGGACTTCACTAATGACAGTGTTAATTAAATAAGACAGTTAAATCAATAGGACAACTTACTCCACCTGGCACGCATATTTACTAGTCAATTTATTTTAAAGAAAGAAATCTAAAAGAAAAAATAAGATTATTCTTGATACGTGACTCTTCCCGCAATCCGTGAAAGCGATTCATGACAATGGACATGAATGTGTAACAGTCGGGAAATAGGAATTTAACAAGTATACGCACAGATCGTATGTCCCTTAGATGGGGCAGAGGGCGTCCAAAGTGCATCGCCATCCTGCTCTGTCTTGAGCGTCTCACTTGATTTCGATCCAGGTCTTGCCAATGGCCTTCGCTTCATCGATGATAATCCGCCGCCAGGTTGGTTTTGGACGGCCACGCTTGTGATTTCCTTAGGAGTTCCATCTAGGGCTTGCCTCGGGATGTAGTTAGAATCTCTTCGGAGGGTGTAACCTTTTCCAGCTCCAATTGTGTCGTTTCATCTTTTGGTCGATTGGGACTTCATTGCAGCGCTCCGATTGATCGCTATGAAACGCCGCATGCTTGAATAATAATTTATTTTATATGTAAATCTAAAAATTTAATCTACTATACTTGATGGAAAGCATGAGTTTTAATAGTGTTGGTAAACATACTTACTGTGAATGCAGAGTAGTGGCTCACACTATTGCGCCTGAGTTAGACAATTCTGCAACATTGGGTTTCCGGTATACCTCACAAATGATAAAAGACTTTCAGGCTTACTCCTAATATAAATTATTTTATTAATTTCTACTGTTATGGAATTTAACCAAGACTACTTGATTTATTCAATTTTTGTTTATTTTCTAGACATTTATCGGCCTCATCGGAACTGCTCAAATCTAGAGAAGACTTCTCCTTGTGCCTAGTGTTAGCTACAATTTCAACAAGTACCAACAAACTGGACCTAAGTGCCACTTCAAACATCCAAATGCATATAGAATTTGGTAGAAGCAGTTTAAATTCTACTGCTCAATATTTAGAGGCCGCCAAAATTATGAGCCAAACGAAAACATTGGAAGAAGTTTCGCTCTTGTAAGTATTGAGTTATATATGTGATAACTCTATTTTACTGCAAAATATATAATCTAATGTTTTAGCAATCTATTTTATTTTAAATACTATGCACACAATTTGCTATAAGGTTAACTGCTTTTAAAATATTTTTTTAAGCAGTTTCGTCGCTACGTGTTATATCGGTTTTATTGCAAGGTTCTTTTTATATAATGAGCTGCCAAAATGACTCTGTTCTCACTGATGAAAAGCATTAGCAGAATCCAATAGTGGTGGTTACCATCCTAAATACAAATAAGGACAATGCAGCATGGTGACCCATACTATGGCAGTTTAGTGAGATGCTATTTCACGCATATGGTTTATATTATGAAATAGACAAGTAGCTTCGCTACAAACTTAATCTGAATGAGATGAGTTGCGTTAGAATGAATATTTATAATTTAATTTTAATGAAGATGAGACTTTCCGTTTATTGGTTACTGAACCGGAATTAATGAGTTCGGTTTGCACACAGGACAATAATCGCAGCTTAAGCTCATGTATTTTGTGTCTGGATGTAATAATTTATTTATTGTTAGATTAATAAGAGTGATTTCAAGAAGAAGAAACTTTGTTTTAGTTTTAACCGTTTAAAAGAAATTTACTTTCATGAATTCATGAACCAATCGTACATTGAGCTGAATGCTAATTGGAGTCGACATCTTGTGGAGTGGCCAACCTACCTGGATCGGTTAAAAGATATTCAGAATAATGTATGGAGATTTGTTGGGTAAGTATGCTTTTTAACATAGACTAACAACGCAGGCAGTACCTAAAATTTTTTGTTTTTTATATGGAATACGGTTACCGCCGCCCATGGACATCCCAACACCAGAGGCGGCACAAGTGCATTGCCGGATTGCAGGATAGGGGGAAAAGGTTGTACTATGGGCCTCCGGTATTCTCACTCACTCAGTGAAACAGCGCAGGCGCTGTTTCACAGCGGTTTCCTGTGAGGCCGTGGTAACACTCCAGTCGAGGCGGCCTATTCGTGCCAAGTGTGGTTCTCCCATGGTAATTGGTTATGTCACATAATGTATTTTCATTTTTTTTCATTTCATATGAATGGGTGAAATTTAGAACGTCTTGGTTTAAGTAAAAAACGTTTCCTTAGAAAAAAAAAAACTTCTAAAACATGTTCGCATATTAGTTATAAATACGCTTTTTACTTTCTTCAGAGAACGGGCTCATCAGGTCGTTTGGTTGGCACGACGGACTTTATGCATCGGCGTTGCAATATTAGTCCTCGTGTTTTTGGCAGCTCCGATAATGTTGCTTCTGCTACGGCATATTGCGTACACAATCCAAGTAAGTGGATTTTAGAATTTAATAATTGTAATGAACATGGTGTTTTTTGTGACGATATATTCATAAAAAATTTTTTTTTACTTATAATTATATATTAAATAGCATCAGTAATACTCACAACACTAAATTTGCACCCGTGTACATCCAAATACTTTTTGGAGATCCGTAGCTCATAAGGAAAAAACGGAACCCCTTATAGAATCATTTTGTTGTCCGTCTGTCTGTCGTCTGTGGAGGTATCAAGCTGAAATTCCTATCAGATAATTAGAGACAAGAGAAGACACCTTTACAAACTAAAACATACTGGTTATATTGACCAAAATTTTAACAATAATACGGACCTTTGATGGAGCCACACGAGAAGCACCAGTTTTCAAATAAAAAAGAGTTATCAAAATCGGTTCTCACAGTCGAAAGTTCTCAGGTAACATGCTAAATTAATCGGTCGTATAAAAAACAGTGTTTTTACGGTTTGACTCTTTAAGCAACTAAATATATATTAAACTGATAATTTCGAATACTTATATCTGTCAGCTGTATCGTAAACAATTTTATTCTTCAAAAAGACAACACCCGCATTAGGATTATACATTTCGGGGGACTTTACAAACATACAAAATATACGTATGTGCAATTTAACAGAAGCCCAAAGCCCACTTTCTCATTTCTCTTCAGTCAGTTTGTAACTTACCTGAACACAAGACGCATCTAAACATATTGTTGAGTTATTAGTGAAACTTTTAACATTTAGCAAGTAAAAATAAAACAAATTATTACAGAAGAAAAATCATGTAATACTTTAAGAGAATAATTTATTGAAAACGAAACGAGCAAGAACAACGAAGCGTACGAACATTGAGGAAGCTTTTTTAAAGTGGTTAATATCAAAGGACAAATAATTTGGTTATAAATGGACCAATTCTGCAACCAAAAACAAACGATTAAAAGGGGAAGCATTAAGTCCGCCTTACGCAACATGTAATGCAGGAAGTGTTACTAAATTAATAAAACATAGATATATTCAAATTATCTTTTAATATGTTACTACTTTATCAAGCTCTGACACGAAGTGTAAGGGATGTTAGGTATGAGTTTTACATGTGAGTCTATATGTCTGTGTCGGTATATCTGTATAATATATGTCTATGGGCTGTTGCGGCACCATGGCTCCTAAAAGAATGATTTTGAGTATTTTTTTTGTTAAACCCATACTTGTTCGAGTGTTCTAAGCTTGGAAAACTTGATAAGAGCGTGTTTAAATTTATAATATTTAGTTTTTTTGGTAAATACCTACGTCTAGAGGCGCTCATAGTCCAGTTGCACTCGGTGATTAGAAACAATCAACGAGAGTAAGCAACGACGGCGCGGTAAGTATCTGGATGGGTGACCGCTGGTGGCATGTTACCACAAGCGTCGTTGTGATTCGGAGGTCACGTTAAGCAGTCGGTGCTGGTTGTTCTCATAGAATACGAGTCGTGAAGCTTAGTTGGAGGTCTTCGGGCAGCTTAAAACATCCAACGGCAAGATACGTAGCCACAACGTATTCTTGCCAGTCCCCAACCCCCACTTGGCCAGCATTGGGACGTATGGCCTTAGCCCGCTCCTGAGAGGCGACCTGAACCCGGCATTATGGGTTGATGATGACCTGTGTCTAAAAGTCCGAAGCCGGGACGGGTTGCTATATTATATGAACGAGACAGTTTTCAATTTCATTATATTTAAAGTAACAATTTTATGTTTATTATTCAAATTATTATAACTTTTGATTATTATTGTTGAGAATATTTTTAAGTTCAAGGTGTTTGCTGTTATTCTAATACATTCATTTACATAGTAGTCTGACTGTTGGTATTTCCTTATAAATACCGTCACCAATGTTGGTGTTGAAATATTAAATCAGTAACTTGATGAAACTTCGAAGTTAAGTTTATTTTGTTACATAACTTTAGCACAATACAGTCAGTCAGTTTGAATAGGTAACAGTATCCATGTCTGCTCCATTCCAGATTTAGGGATTCAAAAGAAAGAGCTTGTTTTATATGCAGCAATCGATTTTTAAATCTCACTCAGGTAAATTACCTTTGTTGAATAAAACATTTGGTACCTTAGAAATAAAACAAGCAGATTAAAAACTGTTTCAATATACTATTCTATACTACTATACTTACTTAACATGTAAGTCNCTGGGGGCCGTGGCTTTTGTTGCTTACTCATGGAGGGGGTCAGCCCATAATCACCACGCTGGGCAGGCGGGTTGGTGATCGCAGGGCGTAACTTGTTGCACCGGTGACGCTGCTGCCCATCACCGGCCTATTGTATTTAGTTACGCCTTTTAGGATGGATATACCGCCATCGGTCGGTCGCCAGAGCCTCGTTTGTTATCTAGCAGGGTGCATCGCGTGCAGGTGAGGTTGGCTGGGGGCGAAAGATTGTGGTTCGCCCCCACACACCCCATACACATGTAAGACAACTTTGTATATTATAATATTATAGAGCAGGAGAGTTTGCTTGTTTGATTGAATGCGCTGACCTCAGGAATTACTGTTCTTTTTTTTTAATAAATGAGACTGCCAAAGTAACTCTACTCTGCCTCATGGAAAACATGATCGGAATCCAAAAGTCACCATACTCATTAGGAATGGAGACAACGCGACAATGCAGTATGGTGAAACACGATAGCACAAATTCTGTCATTTTCGGTTGGTCTTCTGTGGGAGGGTAGTACCACCCTGGCCGATTCGCCCTGTTCATCTCGTTTATTTAGTGAAGCCCTACTACCTTACACAGTGCATGCGATATAATTATCGCATGCACTGCGTAAACTATGCGATGTCTTAAAGTTCCAAAATAGTCCGTGACAGCATATGTCTATCTTTTAGGGTTGGCGCACTATAACCTTCTGGAATTTATTTATATTTTTATACCTGACCGGTTTCGCCTTATGGCATCATCAAAGGTTAATGTTACATGTAAAATTACACTATAACCTTGGTTATCGTAAACAATTTAAATCACTTTGTTTTAACATCAACCCTACGGGCAGACCATTAGCGGCACCCAATATGAGTCGCGGACGAAGTTGCGTGGATCAATTACTCTATACATAAATTGCAAGTAAAAATAAAACTTTTTAAAACTATTAACAATATTTTTTTCAAGCAAATTATTTACCGGTAACATTTTAAACCGGTAACATGTATGTGGGTATTTTCCTACCACGCTATCTTCAGTATATAAGCTAGATAGGTGTAGGACAAGCCTGCATTATTCCTCCAGCTTCGCATTGACAGAAACATGAAGTTTTATGCAATATTGTTGGCTTTAGTGATGCTGATCAGCGCTTTTGCCTTTGTGGAGCCATCTAGTCTTTTACCCACTCAGAGAGAGTGCCCTGATGATTCAATTAATATTGGCGGTCGATGTATACCTGAACCTGTAAGTTTAAATAATTTTTATTGGCTTTATGTTTAGTATTACTCGTCTTTACTTGTTTTTTAATATTAATTAATGAGATGTATCTATTTAACAAATGCTAATATTGCTTTTATATGTATATACTAAGTCAGCAGACAAGGCCGGCATATTTGTTTTCAATCTAAGCTTTTTTCCAATCCTCAGGAATAGATACAAAAAATACATCATCATCAACACGAGAATTTTTTATATTAAATAAATACTAGTAGCTTCTATACAATCTAAAATCGTTCATTAAAAGTTTTATAAATAACAACTTAAGAGCAAAATATTGAATTAATATATTTATTTAAGGTATATTTGAACCTACTAATAAATTAAAAATAACCTTTTTTACAGAATAAATCAAAGTGACGGTAGCTTCTTCTCCACAAAATCATGAAATTTCTGTCTTCTGTAAAATATAGTGGTATATTGATTAAATATTGAGCTAAATAAATATTTTTGAGTGTTTTTTATTTGCTAAATTAAACGTTACTATACACTTATTATGGTGTCTCTTTTTAAGGTACATGCTAATGTAAAAATAGCTCCTAAATAACAAAATATTAGACATGTTGCACAGCCTTGAATCCACTCATAGGAGTGGAGGGACGAAATGATCAATCCTCCTTTTCCCCCCTCTCTGATCACTATTCAAGTTCTAAGTGTGTAATGTGTATATCTTAATATGAACTCTTAAATATCGTACTCACAAAGTAGATAATTATATAAAGATTAAGATTATGCATTTCTTCCACAAATTGACTTTAAGTATCTTATGGCCGTTTTCACCAACGTCTTCTAAATTCATGGAGTATTTTAGAGAGAGTTAGAAAATCATTAGTAATATTTTCGTTTTTACCAACCTTAGGAGATACCAAAGTACTTAGATTTCTCTTAAAATTTGTGTTGACCTCTTAAATAACCCCTAACAAGGTGATAAAGAAACTTGACGCACATTTTGCTAAAAAATAGGGAAAAGGAGGAGTTATGGAATGTTGCCAATACTGTTGAGACTTTAGAAATGAAAAATAATCCGAGTTTATTCAGCAGATCGAGAATACACCGTGACAGACTTACTTTGCTTACAGAATGTGGCAATAAAGATTTTGTTAGAATATTTAGCTTATCTTTTGTTAAATTTTGTACTTAAAATATTTTTATATGTTTTACTAAGTAGTATGTGTACCTTATCACCTCAAGGACTCGTAGTGTTATATATAGATTTGTCAGTTGTCAGTTTACGTTTCAAAACATTCGATTTGGGGTCAAAAAATTAAAAAAAAGGGGCTCATAGCTAAGAGATAGTATAAGTAAAGTCGGTTAAAACGGGCGTTAGACTTTCATATTATTCCAACTGCTAGTTATGTTTTAATAGGGCCTGTGCCCCTTTTTTAAGCACAATGTTCTTTTTTACATATTAGTCTCCCGAAAATTCAGTAGTCTGTTTTCAATACGAGTTCTATTAGAAGAGTGGAAAGTTTTTCTCTGAATGACTAACTATCAACAGCTTTTCATTATCACAGCAGTAGGCTGATCACACAGTTTCGTATTTTTCTTTAGATCACACAGCTTCGTATTAGTACTATGACACACAGCTTCGATCGATCGATTTCATCTTAAAATTTAATATTTGTAATGAACTTTCTGTGACGATATATCCATAAAATATTTTTTTTACTATCTATATATTTTTTTTAATTAGCATCATTAATACTTACAACACAAAATTAGCACCCTTGTAAATCCTAACTCTTTTAAGAGTTCCATAGCTCAATAGGAAAAAACGGAACCCCTTATAGAATCACTTTGTTGTCCGTCTGTCTGTCTGTCACGACCCTTTCTGTCAGGAATCAAGCCGAAATTCATATCAAATACTTAGAGTCAACAAAAGAGACTTTTACAAGATTCTAAAACATTCTGCTTATATTGATCAAAATTTCAACTTTTGGACTCTAAGATGTTAGGGCATATAAAAAAATATCGTTTTTAATCAGTATTTGACACATTTATCGATAAACACGAGTTAAGGCATAACAAGGCAAATTACAACGGACATGTTGTGTTGCGACTAATTTCTATTGTCTATACATGCATTATAGGCCGTTTAGACAACTATCTCACGATACTTCGTATATCTTAACACCTCCCCTTGAAGTCGTGAGCAAATCCGATACATTAATTTATATCTATCATCCCTAGATTACGCAAGCAATAATGGTGTTTTACAGTACTCAAGCCTTTGGTCAACACATCTGCTGGCATTCTCTCTGTACATAAATATTTCAGATTTATAACACCTTTTTCACAAATATCTCGAGTAAATCGTGCAAATACAGAGCTGCCTTAGTGGCTTCAGAGAGTGACATATACTCTGCTGCACTCTGTTTCTTTCATCTCGACCAAACTCAATACCTATACAAATATCCATCTCAATACCTTCAAAAGACAACTCCCGCATTAGGAATATACATCTTGTGTCTAGGGGGACTTGACAGACATACAAAATATACGTAGGTGCAATTTAAATGAAGCCCAAAGCCCACTTTCTCATTTCTTTTCAGTCAGTTTGTAACTTACCTGAACACAAGACGCATCTAAACATATTGTTGAGTTAGTCGTGAAACTTTTAACATTTAGCGAATAAAAATAAAACAAATTATTACAGAAGAAAAATCATGTAATACTTAAGGAGAATAATTTATTGAAAACGAAAAGAGCAAGAACAACGAAGCGTACGAACATTGAGGAAGCTTTTTTAAAGTGGTTAATATCAAAGGACAAATAATTTGGTTATAAATGGACCCATTCTGCAACCAAAAACAAACGATTAAAAGGGGAAGCATTTAGACCGCCTTACGCAACATGTTATGCAGGAAGTGTTACTAAATTAATAAAACATAGATATATTCATATTAGCTTTTAATATGCTACTACATCACGCTCGTGAGGGATGTTAAGTATGAGTTTTACGTGTGAGTTTATGTGTCTGTGTGTGATATATGTCTATGGGCTGTTGCGGCACTATAGTTCCCAAAAGAATGATTTAATGTATTTTTTTATGTTAAACCCATACTTGTTCGAGTGTTTTAAGCTTGGAAAATTTGATAAGAGCGTGTTTAAATTTATAATATTTAGTTATTTTGGTAAATACCTACGTCTAGAGGCGCTCATAGTCCAGTTGCACTCGGTGATTAGAAACAATCATCGAGAGTATGCAACGACGGCGCGGTCAGTACCTGGATGGGTGACCGCTGGTGACATGTTACCATGAGCGTCTCCGTGATTTGGAGGTCACGTTGAGCAGTCGGTCCCAGTTGTTATCATACGATAACAGTCGTGAAACTTAGTTGGAGGCCTTCGGGCGGCTTAAAAACATCCAACGACAAGATTTACGTAACCACAACGTATTCTTGCCAGTCCCCAACCCGCACTTGGCCAGCGTGGAGATGTATGGCCTTAACCCTCTCCTGAGAGGAGACCCGAACCCAGGATTATGGGTTGATGATGACCTGCCCCTACAGGCCCGAAGCCGGGACGGGCTGCTGGTATATTATATGAATGAGACAGTTTTCAATTTTATTTTATTTAAAGTAACAATGTTGTGTTTTACTATTTAAATTATTATAACTTTTGATTATTATTGTTGAGAACATTTTACGTAATAATAAGTTCAAGGTGTTTGCTGTTATTCTAATACATTCATTTACATAGTAGTCTGACTGTTGGTATTTTCTTATAAACACCGTCACAAATGTTGATGTTGAAATGTTAAATCAGTAACTTGATGAAACTTCGAAGTTAAGTTATTTTGTTACATATTTATACATAGCTTTAGGGGTGCAAAAGAAAGAGCTTGTTTTATATGCGCGCATAAGGCGCTCATAGCCCAGTTGCACTCGGTGATTAGAAACAATCACCGAGGATAAGCAACGATGGCGCGGTCAGTATCTGGATAGGTGACCGC
Source organism: Hyphantria cunea (assembly GCA_003709505.1). Classification (NCBI taxonomy): domain Eukaryota; kingdom Metazoa; phylum Arthropoda; class Insecta; order Lepidoptera; family Erebidae; genus Hyphantria; species Hyphantria cunea. The sequence goes on along the minus strand of PKRV01003514.1, from coordinate 31,479 downwards.
TAATGGCATGTTACCATGAGCGTCTCCGTGATTCGGAGGTCACGTTAAGCAGTCGGCCCCAGTTGTTATCATACGATAACAGTCGTGAAGCTTAGTTGGAGGCCTTCGGGCGGCTTAAAAACATTCAACGACAAGATTTACGTAGCCACAACGTATTCTTGCCAGTCCCCAACCCGCACTTGGCCAGCGTGGGGATGTATGGCCTTAACCCTCTCCTGAGAGGAGACCCGAGCCCAGCAGTGGGACATTATGGGTTGTTGATTGAATTGTTTTATATGCGGCAATCGATTTTTGAATAAAAAAAGTAGATTACCTTTGTTGATTAAACTATTTGGTACCTCAGAAATAAAAAAAAGCAGATTAAAAACTGTTTCAATATACTGTACTATACTATTATACTTACTTAACATGCAAGACAACTTTGTATACTATAAAATTATAGAGCTGGAGAGTTTTCTTGTTTGATTGAATGCGCTGACCTCAAGAATTACTGTTCTTTTTTTTTAATAAATGAGACTGCCAACGTAACTCAACTCTGCCTCATGGAAAACATGATCGGAATCCAAGAGTCACCATACTCATTAGGAACGCAGGCAACGCGACAATGCATGCCAATGCACGATAGTATAAATTCTGTCATTCTGGTTGGTCTTCTGTGGGAGGGTAGTACCGCCCTGGCCGATTCGGCCTATTCATCTCGTTTGTTTAGTGAAGCCCTACTACCTTGATGTTGACTTGAAAAATTCTTTCAGGATTTGATAGACCGGTTTTTGACAAAGGCTATAAATCACCACACTTCGGTCAAAAGGATAGGAGTATGAGTAATAAGTGTTGCAAAAACGGAGAAATTATTCCTTTTGAGAGCTTGCCTAAAACACAGGTCTTACGTAGATCAGGCTGATCACTTAATTAAAATATTGAGCTTACTTAAAAATGAGTCTAAGAATTGTATTTTTTTTTGTAATATATAACTAAAACTTGGTTTTAATTGTATAGTTTATTGTTTATTGTTTTTTTTATGTTAAGTCAACTCTTGAAGTAACACTCAAGT
>PKRV01003514.1:1881-30129 GCA_003709505.1 Hyphantria cunea | reverse complement strand
TAAACTATTTGGTACCTCAGAAATAAAAAAAAGCAGATTAAAAACTGTTTCAATATACTGTACTATACTACTATACTTACTTAACATGCAAGACAACTTTGTATACTATAAAATTATAGAGCTGGAGAGTTTTCTTGTTTGATTGAATGCGCTGACCTCAAGAATTACTGTTCTTTTTTTTTAATAAATGAGATTGCCAACGTAACTCAACTCTGCCTCATGGAAAACATGATCGGAATCCAAGAGTCACCATACTCATTAGGAACGCAGGCAACGCGACAATGCATGCCAATGCACGATAGTATAAATTCTGTCATTCTGGTTGGTCTTCTGTGGGAGGGTAGTACCGCCCTGGCCGATTCGGCCTATTCATCTCGTTTGTTTAGTGAAGCCCTACTACCTTGATGTTGACTTGAAAAATTCTTTCAGGATTTGATAGACCGGTTTTTGACAAAGGCTATAAATCACCACACTACGGTCAAAAGGATAGGAGTATGAGTAATAAGTGTTGCAAAAACGGAGAAATTATTCCTTTTGAGAGCTTGCCTAAAACACAGGTCTTACGTAGATCAGGCTGATCACTTAATTAAAATATTGAGCTTACTTAAAAATGAGTCTAAGAATTGTATTTTTTTTTGTAATATATAACTAAAACTTGGTTTTAATTGTATAGTTTATTGTTTATTGTTTTTTTTATGTTAAGTCAACTCTTGAAGTAACACTCAAGTGTTGTACATTCAATATGGAATAAATTTTATTTATTTATTACATTCTATCGCATGCACTGCGTAAACTATGCGATGTCTTAAAGTTCCAAAATAGTCTGTGACAGCATATGTCTATCTTTTAGGGTTGGCGCACTATAACCTTCTGGAATTAAGCTCACTTGCACTTAGTCCACTATTTAATTTATTTATACTTTTACACCTGACCGGTTTCGCCTCATGGCATCATCAAAGGTTAATATTACATGTAAAATTACACTATAACCTTGGTTATCGTAAACATTTTAAATCGTTTTAACATCAACCCTACGGGCTGACCATTAGCGGCACCCAATATGAGTCGCGGATGAGGTTGCGTGGATCAATTACTCTATACATAAATTGCAAGTAAAAATAAAACTTTTTAAAACTATTAACAATTTTTTTCAAGCATATTATTTACCGGTAACATTTTAAACCGGTAACATGTATGTGGGTATTTTCCTACCACGCTATCTTCAGTATATAAGCTAGACAGGTGTAGGATAAGCCTGCATTATTACATCCAGCTCCGCATTGACACAAACATGAAGTTTTATGGAATATTGTTGGCTTTAGTGATGCTGATCAGCGCTTTTGCCTTTGTGGAGCCATCTAGTTTGGTAGAAAAGTGCCCTAATGGTTCCTTGAAAATTGGCGATAAGTGTTTAATTGAATTTGTAAGTTTAAATACTATTTATGAGCTTTATGTTTATACTTGTTTTTTAATATTAATTAACCGTACACTCGTCTATACTTGTTTTATAATATTAATTAATAAGATGTATGTATTTTATAAATGCTAATTTTGCTTTTATATGTATATACTAGGTGAGCATCGCGGTGCTACCCGCAGTATAACATCATCTGCAGACAAGGCGGGCAGATTTTTTTAAAATCTAAACCATTCTTGGAACCTCAGGAATAGATACCAAAAATTCATCATCATGATTAACACGAGAATTTTAAAGATTAGATAAATACTAGTAGCTTCTATGCAACAACAACTTAAGAGAGCAAAATATTGAATTAATACATTTATTTAAGGTATATTTGAAATGACTCGAAAACTCTCGAGTATACAGATAATTTGATAATTAGACTAAAATCAAAGGACCAAATTGTCCGAGAGAATCGCAGAGAAATAAAAAATTGCAACTTTGTGGCGTGTGCAACGATGTTTGTATGGCATCGGTTCCATACAATTTCAATACCTCTTCTAATCCAACATTCTATAACGCCGTGAAAAAATCATATAATAAGGAAGAAAAATCGAGGGTCGCTAGCCCTTCCCCGTACTCAGTTGAACAGCTTACAAGTGACGGCATAGTGTTGAATGTTATGTTTTATGCTTCTATATCTTTCTAAAAAGGTCTTATGGTGGTTCATATGATCCATCAGTTTTCGACACGGGTCCGTAGACTATCTATAGATGATGAGTTTTACTTAATTTTTGTATAACAGTAGTGGAATTTTCTAAATATTTAATATATATAATTAGTATAAAAAAACTTGCACAATATTATATATTGCATCTTTATACGATATAATCTAATTTATCTAAAATAATATTTTAATAATTTATGTAATAAATTAAAAATAATCTTTTTTTACAGAAATAATTCAAAGTGACGGTAGCTTCTTCTCCACAAAACCATGAAAACTCTGCCTTCTGTAAAACATAACGGTATTGATTAAATATTGAGCTAAATAAATATTTTTCCGTGTTTTTATTTGCTAAATTAAACGTTTTCATACACACATGCTAATGTAAAAATAACTCTTAAAAAACAAAATATTTCCCATCTTGCTCAACCTTGAATCCACTCATGGAAGTGGTGACGAAAAAACCAATCCTCGTAGTTTTCCCCCTTCTCTGATCTTGTTCAAGTTCTAAGTGTGTAATGTGTATATCTAAGTATAAACTTAGTCCCTAGTTAGAAAACCATTAGTAATATTTTCGTTTTCACAAACCTTTAGGGGATACCTAAGTACTGAAATGTCTCTTAACATTTAGGAGCTTGAATGTTGACAATCTAAATACGCAAAAAAAATATTGAAATGGAGGAGTTATGGAATGTTTCAAACACTGTTGAGACTTTAGAAATGATAAATAATCCTAATTTATTCAGTAGATCGAGAATACACCGTGATAGACCAACTTTATTTACAAAATGTGGCAATAATGATTTTGTTAGTACATTTAGCTTATCTTTTGTTAAATTTTGTACTTATAATAATTTTATATGTTTTACTAAGTAGTATGTGTAATATTTACTTTATCACCTCAAGGACTCGTAGCGTTATATGTAGATTTGTCAGTTGTCAGTTTACATTTCAAAACATTCGATTTTGGGACAAAAAATTAAAAATGTGTATACATATAACAAAAATACATTTTATTTCGCATTATATGTTTATTAGTAAGTATTAAGAACCAATTTAGCAATTTAATATAACAGAAAAAAAATCGAAATGCCCTTGCGCACATTTACTGTTTTGGAAATCTCTACGAAATACGAGACCCTTACTTAAGTGTCACTTAGCATGGTGAAAATGAAAAAGATAAGAATTACATTTAGGAGCTACCTACGTTAGGGGGTTCCTAGTTATTAGATAGTTTAAGTAGAGATAGAGAAAACGGGCGTTAGACTGTCATATTATTCCAACCGCTAATTATGCTTTAATAGGGTCTGTGCCCCTTTTTTAAGCACAATGTTTTATTTTATATATTAATTTCCCAAAAATTTAGTAGTCTGTCTTCAATATGAGTCCTATTAGAGGGGTGGAAAGTCTTTCTCTGAATGACTAATGATCAACAGCTTTTAATAATCTACTGGAAATAAGTCTCTTCGTAGAAAAAAATATCGTATACATAAATATCAAATGTACCGGAAACATTTGATGGTAACTTTATAGTTACCTGATGGTTAAATACCGTATACATAATATGAATACATAATTCCAATTCCCTGGCCATACTGCACAGACAAAACATACAGCAACATCTAGGTGGAATAATTAAATAACCAATCATTGATTAAAAATTAGAAGAACATTTTCTCTTATACTCATATAAGCAAGAAATTTATGTTTAGTTTTCCTTCAGAAATAGAAAATAAAGTATTTTAAGACTTTTTGTTAAATTACTAGTTTTAGTTTTTTTAGTTTTTTAATAACTTTATTGACTCTGACATGAATCACTTCCATAAATAGGTACGTTGACCGTACCGCTAGGTCTTTAAGTATATAAAAGGGAACAGTTTGGTGTTATTCTATGTACTTCCACTCGAAGTCATAGTCGAACACTAGTTGCGTCAACACAGTCAAGTAAAGGCAAGATGAAGTTATATACATTGTTGTTTATAGTATTAGCACTACTCAACGCTAATAGAATCAAAATGTTATAGGACGCAGTGCCATCTTCAACCTACAAGTAAGTACAAAACATCTAATTTAATGCACAATATGTGGTTTGTACTCATACTGCGTATTAATACTTTCAGGTGTATATTTTGACTATACTTTGGTTTCACTCACTTGAAACTTATTGTCAAAAACCGAGTACTTTGTGACTAAAAGATGAAAAAATTTAGACCCCAGATTGTTTTTAATACCTAGTTCCTGTTTTAAGTAAAAGTAGTGAAGAGTTTTGGTTAAAGTAAAACTGCCCATGAGTAAGTTAGAAATATGATATTAATCATTAATCGCAGTGTAAAGTAAACAAAATAATACTATTTTAGTGCAGTGTATTAAATAAACATACTAACAGAGTATCTTAACTAGAGACAATAAGAAAAGTGTTATTGGACACTATCAGTTTTGTTTTTTTAATTTAGGTCAAAGTAAAATTACTCCGTCCGTAGACGAGATTGTAATAGTAATGTCTTAATGTATTAGTATGGTATTTACAGAAAAAATATTATGTATTTTTGAACTCCATTTAAAAAGTCTGAATGCCATTTAATATTCTATAACGTATGGAATTTTATTTTCATTTCATTACTTCAATAAATACGTATTCGATTGTATCAAGAATAAAAGCAAGTAAGTGATGATGGTGATGACTACAGTTACAATACATAAATTTCATTACTCAATCATCAGTCCGTTAAGTACAGTCATCCTTTATACGTAATAAATAATTACAATTATAACAATAGGTAACGGAATCCTTACATTAAACATGAAATCATCTGGGCAGTCCATGACTCACCTACAATCTTGTGAAGAAGGAAATAAATTTGCATCGTTTCTTTAATCATCGTTTCGTTATGCCATCGCTAACGCATCTGAGTGATTGATAATTTTGTAGGAACGGAAAGGAAAATGTATTAAGTTTATAACAGTGACACTTTTTTAACTTTACAGTGATATAACTGACGTATTAAACAATGAATTTAAAGAGTATATCAACGATTAAAGTTGGACCATTTGGTGTTTATATGGAAGAAAAGGCTTTCTTAACAAGGAATGTAAACCATTATGAGAATTTCTGAGAAAATATTGAATACCAATAAACTGTAATAAAATTATATGTGCTTTATAATTTTTAGTCCTTATTTTTGAATTAACTATATTGTATATGTTTTTTTCCTCCTGAAGTTTTAAAAGGAGGCATGTTGCTTTTGCATTGCAGCTTCTCAATAAAGTATTAGGAGCTACGCTCCTTTTTTATGAAATAAGGGTAAACGAGCAGACGTATTGCCTGACGGTAAGCAATTACTGCCTTCCATGGACACCCGTAATACCAGAGGCATCACAAGTGCTTTTGGATCTTCGGGTGATGGGAGGGGGAATGTTGATAGGGTATGGGCCCCCAGTATCCTACCAAGGCAGCGTGCGCCTCGACCGAAACACCCACGTGGGATTTGGAAGCGGTAGTACACGCTGAAGTTTATCGACGGGTGGGCGAATTACGGGCGGAAAACACCTTTCGCCCTCCGCCCGAAGAGGTACCCGACTGGCGTGAAGCCGCACGTTGAACCACCCTTTCCTTCCGACTGACGCAGGTCCTTTCCGGGCACGGTTGCTTTTGGAAGTACCTACACTCGGACGCCAGGAGGGAACTGAGTCCCCCCTGCCACCACTGATACTGCAGTGGGGACTCAGCCCAGCACACACTGGCGGTGTGCCCCGCCTGGCCGCCGCAGCGTCGGGACTTTGCTGCAGTCATAGGAGGAGAACTGTCGCTACCGGCCGTCGTACGCTCCATTGCCGGTAGCGACAGTTTTACCGCGGTTACAACCTTCTGCGAAGATATAATCGTGCAGAACAAGGCGACGGAGAAGGCCCGGGAGGACAATTTCCACTCAGACCCGATCCACCGCCAGCGAACCGGGCGGCGGAGGTGCGCCTACCAGCGTCTCTTTCCGCCCTGAGTGTAGCCGCGGATGGTCGGGACAGGTTTTCCCCTCCATCCGCATCAGAGGTCAGCCGCGAGGAGGCGACGTATGGCACACGTGTTTGTAAATAGAGAGTTTACCAGCAGACGGTGCCTGCTTCAGTGCGCGCATGCGCTGGGAGGGGCCCGGACGTGTTAATAACAGTAGTTCCGGATCCCTCCCGTCTCAGGCGCAGAGTAGCACACCATGTGGTTTTAGTCAGTTAGATTCAGTTAATTAAATTATAATATACATTGTTAATTGCATTTACGGGCTGACTCTAATGGAAGATAAGTACAGTAAGTACCAAATTAACGCACTTTACAGGATTCAACTTGATTAATACACAGTTACATAAACACGTGGATCTATTTTGCGACACAGTTCAAGGCTGATATGTCAGCAAAAATACGATAAAAAGAAGTATGGGATCATCTTATAGAAGACATGATTAAATATTTATTAGGTCTATCGATAACCTATAACGTCCCACTGCTAGGCTCGGGTCTCCTCTCAGGAGAGGGTTAAGCCCGTACTTCCCCACGCTGGCCGAGTGCGGGTTGGGGACTGGCAAGACAATGTTGTGACTGACCCGGGAGTCGAAAGCGAGACTTCAAGCATTGCAGTCACATACAGTACCACTGCGCCACAGAGGCAGTTTTAAATAATATAAAATACCATTTAAGATTTTTATTTTAATAAGAGACCTATTAAGCCATTTGAGTATAATTTCTTTTGCTCGTGTTTTTCAACAATTACATGAAAATTATAATGAATATGTGAATACTAAACCCGCGAAACGACTTCTCGGGGTTTGCCGCCCCGCCGCAAACCCCGGTGGGATGGCGGCCCGTAGGGGTTTCCACAAGTAAAAAAAATTGGCCTGCGGTATTCTCACTCACTTGGTGAAACACAGCCCAAGCGCTGTTTCACATCGGTTTTCTGCGAAACCGTGTTATCACTCCGGTTGAGCCAGCCCATTCGTGCCGAAGCGGGACTCTCCCACGGTTACTTTTCCCACTTTATTTCGACGTGGTCAGTAGTCATTATTATGTTCCTGTTTTTTCCTGTTAAGCGTAATGAAGTACTATGAAGTACTTAATTAATAATCTCTAGTGTGTTTTAAGTTTGTGAAATAGTGTGTTGAAAATTATTGTAAACAATCTGTCCATCTATCTATTTAAAAATATTTAGTAATAATTTTGTATGCTTTCCTAAAGCTCAAAAAGTTCTATACCAATTGGGTTCAAACTTTGAGATGATACGCAAATTTCATAGATTGTTTTCATTTATTTTTAACGTCTGTTTTGTTTGATATATATTATACTAACTACTATATATTATACTACTACTATATTGATTTTAACTAAGCAACGGCAATGGGCCATATCAAAGTGTGGCAGGGTCCAGTGTATCTACAGAAATTATTTAATGATGTATGAATGTAACTCATTTATTTTAACACATAACAATAAACAATAAATTAAATTACTAAGTTAAAATAAATTAAAGTAATCTGATAATATGTTCAGTCATGCATTGATAATAAACTATCAATCTTATTAAAACTGTATTATACTTAATCATTGTCATCACAGAGTCGCGTTGTATTAAATTATTTATAAATGAGTTTTAAAATTATTTTATGCCTATTAATACATTCTCTAACGGACCAGGGAACATAATGTATGTTTCAAGTTGAAGCGTTTGTTGACCCGCTCTAAAGTCTTTAACAATCTCGTAGCCAAACAAGATCGAGGGTGTTTAAATGTAAAAAAAAGTAATTAGGCACACCAGACCTCCTAGTTTTTTTGGTATGTCAGAACTGTCATACGAACGTAGTATGAACATTGTTTAGATATTTTATAGCAAATTTGAACTCTTAGTGGCCTTTGTCATAACTCTTTACTATTATAACTTATTGGTTGACCGGAGGACACGGCGGGTCACGATTCTCCAGATATCTGTAAAAGAAAAATAAACAAAAATAATTTTTGTTATCTGTGTTAGAGCAATGAGCGTGAAAAATACCTGACAAATTGTCGCCTATGCATGAGCAGATTTTTATTAGTGGCTATAAATAGAGACTTCAACAGTACGTTATTGTGTATTGTCGTTTGTAGCGTAGCCACTATCTTGAAGTAGAAGATTTACTAGGAACGTGTCAAATTAACCAAGTCTGAAAGAAACAATAATTTACCATTAAGTACGTTACAAAGTAATTCTAACTCAAACCTACGTCAATCGAAAGTGGACAGCAATTAAATCAATTAACTTAACTTTCATTCGCTGTCACCTGTTATGAGGCAGTGTATGAACATCATCAGATATATTAAGAGTTTCAAGCTATAACAATCCATTACCACTACGTCTAGGGTAGGCCTTTTCTTACTAAGGTATTTATTATGTTAATATGTATTAAAAAAAATTAAGTATCCTATTAGTCAAACTAGCTTTCATTGTACAAAACACTAGATCAAATTGTGCGTAGGTTGTCCGAAAACATATATTACCATCTATAATTCAAACAACTGATGAATTATTAAAAAAATAAAATCCACTATACAAAAAATATATTCGTAATCACCGTTAAAAATTCTTTTTTGAGATACCACACTCGATGTACTTTGAATTTTTTTTTTGAGATTACTTCTTGGCTCCAATAATCCTTAATTTTGTTTTCCTTTTTAATTTTGATGTACCTATTCTTATGACTAAGACAAAAAAGATGTGTATGAGCCTGTCAAAGTGACTCTGCTCTGCCAAATGGAAAACATGAGCAGAATCCAAGAGTGGTAGTTATTTTAATCATTGAAACCGCAGGGGTGCTTCTGCATGTTATTAAATTTGTAATTACATAATAAAGCAATTGACATAACACATAAAACAAACTAGCAAAGCGACCTTTACATTAAAATGCATCTTAGTAAGACTTGGGACGGTCAGAACCATTTAAGAGCTTAAGATCACATGATTATTTAAAACTGCCTGGCAATTTTAATCTTCTTTCTGGTTCATACTATTATTTTAATGACTAAAAAACTCACACTTCACAAGGGACACATCGATTTATAAGCCACGCTTTTTTATCTGGGCAACCATTCCCATTTATCACTTGTCGTTTCTGTACAATCACATCCTCAATATCAACTTCATTATAGTCTATATCTCGAGGAGACTTTCCAAACGTGTGAAACAACTTTGCCACTACTTTTTTAGAAGTAGTATCATCGAAGTGAATGATTGCACAAGTAGCTGCACCCACACAAACACATAATAACACTACCGTTTGACTCATATCTCTGACCACTTTCTAACTTAAAGTTTGGAATGCGACTGGCCCAGGTATCTCCACCTCATACACTTTATACACACATGTAACCACAATTTTAGAAGCGACGTTAACAGATACAGGTGCCATTTAAAGTATTCATCTTTTTGAGGTTTATAATTTTGTTTGAAGTATCTAGAGACGATGACAAAAAAAGAGATATTTAATACTGTTCAATGAGGTAAATTCTTACCCTTTCTTTAAATCAATTTATATTTATCTACAATACAATATGTGAAAAAAAGGACTGACATGAAATTTTCCGTGCATTCAGTTTTCTTGTTATTATTCTTATAAATTTAATATATAAAATTCATGTGACGTGGTGTTTGTCTTCCAAAACGGCTCGGCCAATTTTTATGAAATTTTATGTATATGCACATAAAATTTCATAAAAATTGGCCCAGCCGTAGGTCCGAGTATTGTTCAACATCTATTTTTCATACCTCTAAATAATGAGGGTGACCCAATCCTAAAAATTTTTATTTCTTTGACAGTTTTTTTAAAAAAGGTAATCATTTTCCCCATTTTCGCAATATTTTTCATTATTGGATGACTCCCTATAATCGTAGCGCGACGTTACATTGCCTATTGCTTTTTTCAATGATTGGACTGTATAATAGTATAATATTTTTATTTACAAATGTCATACTATTATATAGTAAATTAGTACCAGTGGTTTATGAGATAAATGCGTTCAAATAAACAAACAAGCTTACTCCGATCTAATAAACCTATTGTAACAAATCTCGTTCAACAACAATTTAGTATGAAGATATTTAGGTCAAGGCCTTTATGTAAATATAATGAGTTATTTATGCAGAACACGTAAATACGGTATTGGAGTTGTCCTATATTACGAAAATCGGACTAAATTCATACCAAGTACAATGTGTGTATTAAATACGCTGTGGTAACGGATTTAAAATGCCTATATTCTTCCCCTAAGGGTCATTAGAGGCGACTAAGCGAGCAATGTATGCAAGACAACCGCGCTGTAAAGTGAAACTAATTCTATACGAACCCGTCAGGTCAAAGGGTATCAAGATTGGATCGCACTGCAGACTTATATCCTCTTAAAAATGCCGCGTCAAGAATCGTAAAATGCGGTCCTTATAACCATTGTATTAAAATGAGGCACTCTCAATAATACTTTTGCCAGTGGCCAGTGGTTAAAGTTACAAGTTGTAATATTATACAAAAGCCTACAAAACAAGTACCTTGTTGTAAAATATTTTTAGCTTACACACTTGCTTATATTGAAAGCAAAATAAAAAAAAAACAAAACTTATAAGTATTTGAATGACCTTATATCATATGCATACATTCAGCACTGACCTCTCTGTTTACAGACCTTTACGCATTCCATAGAGCTGAGCACTCAGAAACTGGTAGCAGAGAAACAAAAGAGTGACTTGCTCTTATCGCGAATGCTGCCCGTTCCGGTTTTACGTCGACTACGAGCCCAGCGGGCTGTTCCAGCAGAAGCTTTTGACGCAGTGACCATATTCTTCAGCGACATCGTCGGCTTCACAACTATATCAGCCAGTAGTACTCCCATGGAGGTGATAAATATGCTCAATATGCTGTACAGGTCCGTTGGCTATATCCACGTTCCTTTACTTATGTGTAGAAATATATAAACAGTAATTTATAACTTGTGGAGGTAGAAACAAACAGAGCAATGAATACGCATCACATAAAGATACCTAAAATTTTCGGAAACTAATCATATTCGCTTAGTAAAATATAGTTTTTTTTGTAAAAATAAAATATTCCTCAATAGAAAGAAATAAAAGTTACATTCATATGTATCTTAATTATAAGTTTAACATGCACTACACAAGAATATGAAACAAAATGTTTTAGCTGTCTTCCGCATCGTCCAAACTCGTCCCAAGCATATTTAATCTTGTTTCTGTAATGTAAACCTATTTAAGGTAATAAAACATTTAAAAATTGATCTAAATTAATTGCTCTCGTGTGTATTTAATAAAAATTCAAGATATTAATTAATACAATTTCTGTTGAGGAAAATGTTGGCAATAATAATAACTTCACTGAGATTATTTTAATTCTCCGAATCGAAAGTCCACATGTGCGGATTATGCGAGTGCATAAATTTGAATCTTTAATTGTAACCAATTAATGATAGATTTCACTCTTCATTAAATTTTAATGTTGATTCTTTAGTAAAATTCATGATTATGATGGATTTAGTATAATTTTATATTTATGTAAATATTACTTTATAATATGATGTATTTTAAATACAGAACATGCATGGATTAGAGAACTTTTTGCAAGATAAATATAAATATTTAGAACCGAATAAGAAAACAAACTGCACAACACAACATCACTGCACAGAAAGGAAACTAGAAAAAAATTCAGTACTAAACCAATCCATCTGGTGCTAGTGGTATAGGTTGCTAAAACCTCCTTTTTAAAAAGAGACCTATGTTCAGTAGTGCACTATTAAAGGCTATTGATGATGATGTTGATACACAGCTTTTCATGCATAAGCCTGACAAAGTGACTCGTCTCTGCTTTATGAAAAGCATGAGTAGAATCCAAGATGGTCATCAGGCACATTCCAAATGTAGACAATGCAAAATAATGCACTGCAATGCAATCAAATTTAAATACCTCGGTGGCGCAGTGGTAGCGTATGAGACTGCTGAGTTTGAGGACTCGGGTTCGATTCCCGAGACGGACCAAATATTCGCATGATTTGCAAATATTGGGCATTTTCGATGTATAATACACAAAAAAAGTATTATATGTAAATATTTATATCAGTTGTTTAGTACCCATAATATAAGCTCTGCTTGGTTTGGGATAGGATGGCCTTGTGTGTTATAAGTATAAAATATTAAAAAAATATATAATGCAGCATGGTAAGCCTCTCCATGGCGGCTTATTAAGATACATCTGCATAATTTGGGCCTCCAGTCTTGCACTAACCTACGTAATACGACAGCATGAAAGCTGTCGTTTTAGGTTGGTTTTCTGTGAGATGGTAGTACCGCCCTGGGCTCTCAGAGCCGGGCTGTTCCTGCTGAAAACAGTAACGCCTTAACTACCTTAGGATTATTTCTTCTACAAAACTTATTCTATTATACAACCAACACTACAGTCAAAGGGCTATAACTTAAATGATAATGATTCAAATTTCAAGTGTCCACGCAATAAGGTAACATCAAATGTTGAAACAAAATAAAAGTTTTCGTTTTCTCTTCTACTTCCTTAGTTGTATATATGTTTGTGTATTAAAAATAATATTTGAATATTTCTGATAGATTGTTCGATGAAAAAATCACTCACTACGATGTGTATAAGGTTGAAACAATCGGCGATGCCTACATGGTGGTTTCGGGATTACCGCAGAGAAATGGTGAGTTCAATAACATAGGTTTCGTTTGTATGTCTATGTACAATGAATCACTGTCAAGTATGACACAATCCAGTTCTGTTTTTTTCCTTACCTGTTTACTGGACCAAGGCGGAGCCAAAAGGAAGAGTAGTATATTTTGAAGTCTTTCTACCTATTTATTTATATCAACAGCTCACTTCACACACAGTTACCCAACACGTGTAGCGACCCATTACAACCTAGGTGTTACAAATACTAACAGGTTAACGCCGGAGTACCTCAAGGCTCCGTCCTGTCGCCTACACTGTTCCTTCTCCATGTCAATGACATGTTAGCCCTTGGCAACATTCATTGTTATGCAGACGATAGTACAGTTCATGGACAATATTTTGGATAGCCTTCTGACAAACCAGCAGATGTTGAAGGAAGACGACAAAAACTTGTCGCTCAACTTGACCATGTTCTGGGCCGCATTTTCCAATGGGACTGTAAGAATCTGGTCGAGTTCAACGCCAAGAAAACACAGGTGAGCGCGTTCTCACCCAAAAAGTCTCCATTCTTTCCCCTTCCCACTTTTCAGTGCACTCAAATGCCATTACAAGGTAGGCTCGCTATCCTGGGCATGGATATCTGCCGAGACCTCACCCACGTGAATACGTTGAGAGTGTCACTAAAGCGGCCTCGCGGAAGCTAGGTGTGTTAAACAAGGTGAGACAGTTCTTCTCGCCCGAGCATCTGTGTCTTCTTTACAAGACTCAGGTTCGCTCAGCGTGGAGTACTGTTTTCACCTCTGCGATGGTGCCGCACAGTATCTGTTTGACGCTCTTGGCCGGTTGCAGCGGCGAGCAATCTATATAACCGTTAGTCCCGAAGCCACCGAGACCCTTGAGCCTCTGCAGTTGCGTAGATATATCGCCTCCTTAGCAGTCCTCTATCGCCTTTACTATGGAGAGTGTTCTGAAGAGGTCTTCCAACTGATCCCCCCCTCTCCCTTCCTCTACAGAACAACACGTGCCGGCTTCCTTCCTGTGCCGAGCGGTCAAAACCTGTAACTCCTACAAGCGCACGTGTTTCCTTCCCACTATGATCCCGTGTCCTTTAAGCGGGGCGTGAAAAGCATCTCACCAGGCCGCCATAGTGTGTGACCACCACTCTTGACTCTGCTCATGCTTTCCATCAGGCAGGGCAGAGTCATTTTGGCAGCTTATACATAAAAAAAATGGTAATTAATAATAAGATTTCTTTAGGAATTCAAAGTCGCCCGATCTCAAGCCGGGCAAAGCCCTCACCCAGGGAACCAGACGATTGACAAACACATTTCTATATATATGTTTGTATGTTCCACAGTAGCGCCTAAGCTTCTACACCAATTTTATTGCAGATGTTAATAATTTTGTGCTAACAGTTAAGTAGGATAAAAATTAATATATAAATTTTATCAAAAGTTTAACGTATTCGAGTTATGGATTTTTAAACTTTTTCATAAATTAAATTACATTAATTTACACCCTAAATACTGACTACCTTCGTTCTTTTGTGTCTATTATCTGCTAAGAGAATTAAACCTAAATGATCAAAGGTCAACCTGTTATGTTAGGTCTGTTTAACCTAAACACGTACATACTTTAACTATTTTCGAATTCCCATTTTATGCATAATTGTAATGTTACGTAAGTTTTTACTCTACAATAGAGTATTCTTTTCAAATAAATATACTTAGTCTGGCCATAAATAAACAAAATATAACTTTGGAATTTGGAATCGATAATTTTTATACGATTGTCCATTGTGTTTTCTTACTTTCGCGCCAATATATTGTAAAATATTTTGTGATATTAAAATGGAGTCTGCGATAAAAAGAACCACTATGATTGCGTTATATTGAGTGGAAATGTAGCTAAATCAAATTTTTAAAATCCTCCATACGCTTGGTGTTAATCAAATGTTTATTGTTTGTCGTACCGGGCTATTGATAGGTACAATAAAACCTCCTTTGTATGTAACAGTAAAAGATCTGGCCGTTCTAGTAGTGTTTTAATAATTAAAGTGTGATCAAAGCAGTAAGGGGAGAAGTTTGAAGTAAAAGATTTTATTTTGGGAGATGAAGATAGCACCTAGAACCAAGTCACGTATTTTAAAAGATGACTTAGGTCTTTCAGCCTATAAGATACGTACTGGTCATTTCTTTAATGATATTTAAAAAAAGAGGGTGATTAAATCAAAACTACTACTTGAGCGGTCACAGAAAAAAATTGTTTACGGATGTGATTTTTTTTTTAATCGAGCAATATTTTAATAAATATAATGACCGTATTTATGCTGAAAGCTCTAAAGAAGCTTCCTAATTGGTTAGCATATTATGACGTGGGCTTCAGTGATGGTTTGGTGGGGTCTTAGCTATGTAAGAGTGACTGAGCTATATTATTTGTGAAAAAGGTATCAAAACATCGGCACAAGCGTATCTAAATACTATTCTTGAGAAGATAATTAAATCCATCGACAAAATCATGTTCAATAACCAAGAATGGTCCTTTCAGTAATACAGGGCGCCAGGCCATTAAGGTCTATTCACTCAATCTTGGTTGGAAACAAACGTTCCGGATTTCATCAGACCTAAAGACGGGCAGTCCTGATCTTAATCCAGCGGGATTATGATTTACGGCCAGTTTAAAAGAGTAAGGCTTGCTCTAAGTGGCATGATAGTTTGGTGTCCCTAAAGCAATCCATACAATTGGCAGTGAAGAATCTTTCCATAGAAAGTTTAGGCTTCAACGTTTAAAAGACTGTATTGCAGCCAATGGAGACCACTTCAGATAAACTATACATATTTTTATCGATTTTATATTATTTCGACCGTGGGAGAGCCACGCTTCGGCATGCATGTGCCGGCTCGACCGGAGTGCTACCACGGCCTCACAGAAAACCGGTGTGAAACAACGCCTGCGCGTGTTTCAATGAGTGAGTGAGGATACCGGAGGCCCATAATCCAACCCTTCCCCGAATTCCCCTTCCCTTCCCCCAAGGGAGGCAACACACTTGTGACGCCCCTGGTGTTGCGGGTGTCCATGGGCGACGGTAATCGTTTACCATCATGTGATACGTCTGCTCGTTTGCCCCCTATAACATAAAAAAATAATATATTAAGTAATGAGTTTAATTACATTAAAACACTGAATTAGTTATAAATGTTACGTACAATAGAAACTGTTGTTTTTTTGTAACAATATTTATGGCAAGACTAAGTAATCTTAAAAAATCCAAAAAAAAATATTTTTACAATAACTTATAATCTGCTAGCAGACCTACGCAGCTTCGTTTGCGTCTCTTTCTAACGATGTTCGCCTCCTACTGGTCTTGGCGTGATGTTAACCGTCCTATCTTAGGCACACCAGCAAAACGCATGTTTAAAAAAATGTGAAAAGCGATTAGATAGTTTTGGAATTCATCGTGAGTAACAACGTGATACTACAGTAATATATAATAGACTACAACCCTCCAAAAAATCCTCTGTACTGTTCATAGATTGGTTTTCGTAAGTGTACGATACTCATAAAGCACATCTAAGACCTGCTCTTACTTTCTTTTGATGATTTATCAGAGATTACTAACAAATGGTTGTGGTACCTCTGCACTCTGTAATTTAATCTACGCTCATAACTGTGATTCACGACAAACTACGTATTTGGGTTTTTCTGTAACATATGTATTACTAATAAAGCTGAGGATTTTTGAAGTGCCTTTTCATTGCAATGTATATTTTATAAATGACGTTCATTAGCAATGTTGTATAAAGGCCATAAGCAGGTAAATTTTATGTACCTATTCGTTATTTAATTAAATAGTAGTCACTATGAATAATGAAAAGTAACATTATACTTTAGTCACCATTAAAGTTTTACTACTACTATATAAGTATAATAACAGAAATAATATGAAAATGGGTATTCCCCTTAGAAAGTAACTTTGGTCGAGTATATTTCTTTTGTACTTTGTTGATTACTAGAAATATTTTATGAATCTATAACAAGATTTCAAGAATTTATAACATCTTTTGATAGAATTTAAATAGCCCATGTTCCCCAGACTGTCATTACGAATCTTTTAATACCTCATTCATTAAAATTTGTTCAATAGCTTAGGCTCTATCTAGACTGACAAAAATATCAACCTTCATCTTGAGTTCATCATAGTAAAGGATAAAAAGAGAAAGATGACAAAAAAAAAGAATTAAATGAAATCGTATTGTTATATCTCGAAACTCGAAAAGGTTTTCATGAATAAATTGAAAAACCTGAATTCGAATTCACGTGTCATAAAACCTTATGATTTTTTTTATTTTTGTATTGTCAAATGTTTTTATTTATTTTTGTAACTGAAACGGATATTTTTACACATCTGAATATCGTGGCTGTTTCAGGTAACCGGCACGCGTCCGAAATAGCTGACATGTCCTTATCGCTGATGCGGAGTCTGGAAGGTGCTTTAGTTCCACATCGGCCCACAGCGCCGCTCATGATCCGGGCTGGTGTCAACACAGGCCCGTGTGTCGCCGGCGTGGTTGGTGCTACTATGCCTCGCTATTGTCTCTTTGGCGATACCATCAACACTGCCAGCCGGATGGAAAGCACCGGCGAAGGTATTACTCAACATTTGTATGTCTTCAGATTACAATTGTATTTCTTTAAAGTAATCAGATTTAAAATATTACCAAAGAACAACTAGGTTCTTTATTTTCATTTGGATCGATTTGGACTACCAAATCAATCTATATTTCATTTCATTTCTCACTCGTAAACCAAGTACCAGTACAAGCAGTTTACTATGAACAGTTTACAGCAGTGCATTAGCTATCTATCGAATAGCTTTAAACGAGTAATTCTTGTATACATGTAATCTGAATCTCGGCAACGGCTCCAATGATTTTCATGAAATTCATGCAGGGGGTTTCAGGGGCGGTAAATCAATCTAGCTAGGATTGATTTTTAGAAAATTTCCCAAAAAGAAATATGGTGCAAAGCTTGGTCACACAGGTACTGATTATATTAATAAATAATAAATAAAATAAATAAATATTTTCGGACATTTTAACACACAACGACATCTAGTCCCAAACTAAGCAGAGCTTGTACTATGGGTACTAGACAACTGATATTAATACACATGTACTTTTTTTTTGTAAATACAGACATATTACACATAGAAAACACCCAAAACTCCGAAACAAATATTTGCAGATCATGCAACACCTTCAGGATGTCACTCTATTTATTTCGTCTACAGTAGTAACATCAAAAATAGTAATATGAAAGAGAACTGAATTCAATATTAAGAATATGGGTTTATATTATATAAGAAAATACATTATGGTTTGCGCTCCCTCTCGAAGTCAGAACTGCAAAAACTCTCCAAAGTTTTAAACCTTTTTGTGGTAAAATTTTCTAAGATCCCGATGAGATCGTACTTTAATTTTAAAAAGTACTTTCCTTTTTGAAAAAGAAAGAAAATATGAAATATAAATCTTGTTTTTTTTAGCTATGAAAATTCACATATCAATCACAACAAAGACAGCGCTTGACGAAATTGGGAAATATGAGGTTGAGTCTAGAGGTCTACAAAATGTAGCGGTAAGTTTTGTACTATTAATTTGACAGTAACTTTGTCTGTTACGCTTTCATCGCTAAACCGCTGCACCGATTTCAATGGATTTTCTCATAGACATACTTAGATTCTAGGTCACGGAGCCACGGTCAAAAGCAATTGAACCTACGCATCATTTATTTTTTTANGTAACTTATCATTCGACAAATAGCTCACGCCACATTCATGAGGTCTTAGGAAAGAGCTTTTGGCCTTCCTTAGTATACTTCCGATCTAGTCAGTGATTTAAATAGTTAAAGCCTATATCCAGCACTGGTCATTTTTTCTGAGATGATGAAGATGACATAATATTTTATTTCAATATGATTCATCATTAACTGGCCTGTCGCAGAGGTCTCACCCATCACTCAGTTCACTCAGCTCCCATCCATGATACAGCTTTGCTTAGTTTGAAATCGGAGAGTGTGATTAAAGATTTAATTTAAAAAAAATGTTTCAGGGTAAAGGCTTCATGGAAACCTTTTGGCTACTTGGCAAAGAAGGTGGAGTCAGAGACGAAAGTCCTCGCGGTCCCCAGTTACAGGACTACCAACAAAATTTAATGGAGTTGCTCATTCGATCCTAAAACAAAGTTTTTCATGAAAAATCTTAAAATAAAGTAAATTTCTTGTTCTAGTTCATTTAATTTTGACCATTTGTTTTGGGTTTGGGTGTTTTGGGTGTTAAGAATATCTGGTTTTGTCATGGAAAATGGAAATGATTGCCTTTGAAAAGGAACGCAAGGTGGCCTTTACTTTCAAAAGAAATTCAAGCACCAATAGGAAGCATGCATAAAAGTTTTTGTTTGTCTCAAATATATTTTTCTAGATTCCTAATTGTCTTTATAGTATATAATTAGTGGTTATTGAAACTCAGAAAATATGACATAAAAGGTTAAAATTAAGGGAGGGAAATTCAAACTTCAAAACGCTTACTATTGGTCGAAACGAAATATGACGACGATGGTCACGTCATCGAAATTATCGGAGTTGAAATTCAAACTTTATTAGTAGTGTTTGTGAGAAAAATTACCTTCTTCCATGATTTTTATTGCAATTGAAACTGTTAATAAGTGTTAAGTAGCTGAAACACTGAATAGTAAACAAACACAAAATGACAATGATGTCATTGACTGCGTCAAAAGTGCGAGCAAATTGGCAACGTTTGAATAGCTCAAATTTAGTCAGCGGCTTAAATTTTATTTTGTAAAATTAGTTTTACTATTTTCAAGCCTATTTTAATTTTTTTCTAAAATATATATAATAAAAAAAAGCATGCATATTCCCTATTGACATAGAATAGGTATTTAGGGATAACGCATATGTTTAAAATTCATTACACTTTTCATCAGTTCACACTTCGGGGTTTACACGAAAAAAAATTTGACAGAGTCATGAATGTGGTTATAAAAGAATCCTGTGGATTGTAAAAAGATGTAGTGATAAGGCTTGAAAAGGGTATGTTTCGATAGTTTGGCCATTTCGAGAGAATGCATGATAGAAAACTCGAAACGAAAGAATTATAGCGCGAATAGTGTCGGAAAAGGTCGTCTACGGCGAACTTTTACCGGCCAAATTGGTGATGTTCTGAAAAAGTACAATGTGAAGAGCACCAAGAATCGACAAGCATGCATGCAGCGATTGATGAATATGGACAAAGCGAAGGAGATGTGTTAGGACCATAGTAAGTGGGGATCAATTGTCTCTGCCTACGACTCTGGTAAACAGGCGTGATTGTATATATGTATCTGTGTACACGTCGGTAAGAATTTTAATAATATAATAAGCTTCTATCTAAGGAGAGGCTTATGTCCAACAATGAAGTATTGTTGAAATTATTGACGATGACGTCATTAAATTTAAAACTTAACGACAGATTATAAGTAAGGTTACTGCCAATCCCATTTCCCAACTCGTTCTTGCGGAGCACCAAATGCAAAGCATCCGTTTGGTGGTGGATTGAGTCCAAGATGTCACCACCCGTAATTATTTATTTAAATTGAAAATTGTCTTACGTTTCAGATTCACACCTAGGGTGCTACTAAATGCACAAAATATATTCAGTAGTGTTTTTTTTTAATTACATCATTTAGAAACACATTTCTATAAGAAAACGGTTATAAGATAAAAACAGGGCTGAAGATTGTATTGTTGTAATGGAGTTTATTACTTCATGAATACACCAGACACTAAGCATTAGATATTCAATGTTGTTTGCAAATTCTCAGATACTAGTGTGTTTTAAGAGTTAAGCATTTAGTCGTTTAATGTTTGTGGTTCCACCTCGTTTCTTGCCGCTTTTCCTAGGTCTTCGAAAATATTTAGGATTTCCCGGACAGTTTTTACCGGTGATTTCTTCAAACCTGAAATAAAAATTAAGATTAAAATTAGTAAATATAAAGGCTTCTCTCGATACAGCCAGTCTTAACGGTGACCAGCCAACTAGACATGAAATATAATAATAAATATAATTTTTGCACACAAGTGTGTGCAAAAACACAGGTATAGTCTTTGTTCCCTCACCCTCACAATCCGATGGGATGGCTATTCAACGTGGCTGAGGAAAGATTAGGCGCAGAACCGACAGTTTTACATCCTCTCCGAGGCACTGTGGTTAAGACCCCAAGTTCCAATTTCCAGGCTGTCATCAAGCTTTTCTATGACCAGAAACGCTTAATGACATTCTTTAGGCCGATAAAGGAAGGAAACCTAAGGTTAATTGATATATGTAGTTCCATGCGCTGGCAGTTACCCCAACAAATCAGTTAATATTAAATAACATCCAATAAAAAAATTGAATTTAGACTTGAATTCAGATAACGGATGAGGGCTTCACATCGAAACACGTAAACAAATGGCATACCTACATTACAATATTCAGTGATACAGGTAAGTATAGGATAATTATTTTCTCATTTACGTCAGAATTCACACACGAACGTAACACACACTCAGCTAGGTAATCGGTATGAACAATTTAATACTCAAACCGTCAATACATAAATGCGAATTCCTGTGACACCGTAATAAACTGCCATTGAAACAGCTGTCCTGTCTTTTGAAGATGGCAAAGCGCACTGTGAGAATTTACATATTGTTATTTAAAGTTTAACTCCATGACTGTGGGGGCCAATTAGCCATGTGTATTTTGATTTAGAGTTCAACATGTATTCAAAGCAATGGGAGAGAACTATGTCCAGTAGCAAACATCAATATGCTAATGATAAATCTTTAATTATATTCCTTGAAACCTTACATATGCAGTACAATCGTGGTATTTCTTAAATGTTTTCTTTTCTTCGTATTATTTCTAATCCTGCATACTCCATTTACTACTTTCTCTGACTTACCTACAACTTGTTCACTGAGCTACATTAGTGTTTGTCGGTTAGTAATTAAAGATTTTTTTAACGAAAATGCGTATTTTTAAAAAAGAAAAAGGTTCACAATTTTATAATTAATCACAACAGTGGGTTAGTCATTAGATTGATATAAAGTAGGTATAACAAACTTGTCGCAAGAAATACACTTCCTTATCAATCGTGCTTGATTGATTGGACACATCCCTCTCATCATGACGGCTTGTCTCTTCGCTCGAAGGGCGCCATGTAGATTTGCTTTGATAGCACTAGGTCTGGCAGAACACAGTGTTGCTAACACAACTAAGGTGAACAATACAAACACTGTCTTCATCCTGTGGTTTTCGAGCAATTGATTCGAGTTACAAGCTTAAACTGAGGTTGTTTTATTGTATCCTTGTAATATATACCTACCCATACGTTTAGGAATAAATATATTATACTTGAAGTTTAATAGACACATATATGTATATTGAGGAAAATTCTGGTTTATATCCAGAAACTATTATAGGAATAACTATGAAAACTAATTAATTATCCTTATTAAGTAACTTAAATTTAAATTGCAATATTATGTTACGAATTTATAAAAATAGCATAAAGTTTAATAAAGTTTTTAATTAATGATTACACACTTACACACGACACTTACAATGCAATGCAATTACATTTTTTTTTGGAATCGCGAGCAAGCAGGCGTGTCGCCTGATGGTAAACGATTACCGCCGCCCATGGACATCTGCAACACCAGAGGCATCACAAGTGCGTTACCGGCCTTTGGGGGATAGGGAGGTGGATGGGGATGGGGGAGGGGTTGGGGTGTGAGCCTCCGGTATCCTCACCCACTCGGTGCAACAAAACGCAAGCGCTGTTTCATACCGGTTTTCTGTGAGGCCGATGTATCACTCCGGTCGAGCCGGCCCATTCATGGCGAAGCGTGGCTCTCCCACTCGCTTATCTTTATCACCCGACTACATTAAATATCATAAAATATTTTACAATATATTGGTGCAAAGATAGAAGAGAAAACACAAGGAACAATCGTACATAAATAACAGATCTCAACTTCCAAAGTGATAATTTTTTTATTTCAAATCGTGAATATGGAGCAAGAGTGCCTAAAACTAAAAAAATATGTATGAATTATGGTTGAATTTAGACAACTGGGTGACCAATAGTGTATGTTAATACGTGAAGTAAAAACTTTGTACCCTCTTTGGTAAAATATATACGGGCGGAGGAGTACGAAATTTGGCACAGTCAAAGTTTATGTGCATGAGTGCAGAAAGCTTAAAAATATTTAAAAGAATAAAGTCGAGTTTCAACCATTGGTAGAAAAATCAATCATAGGGTGGATTTTACGTATGTTTAAATAAAATAAATATTGTTCAGCAAAATTTTGTGTGTATGTGTGAAGCCTTTTCAAATTTATTAAAGAGATATTGTTAAGGTCGAAGTTTGACCTCCGGGCCACTACTAATTTATGTTATTTCTAATTTATCTCATTACCACAATACAAGGTTTCCTCCTAAGAATCAACATGTCAATATTATGATTTAGTTTAAAACTACAATTCCATAAATTTAGATTTATTTACTAACCCGTCCGCTTTTAACTTTATATATTGCAGACTTAATAGTATTCTTGGGTATACTTCATGTCTTGAAATAATTCAATATCCGCTCATACAAATATCAATGCTAGTTATGGTAGCTGACCCGGGGAACTTTATTTGAGGGTGTCAGAGGCGTGCCTTATTCTGGGCGGTCAGAACCCACACCGGTGTGCCGTACAGTGCCATTGTTCGGGCAACCCCCGTGAAGAGGCTTTTCGTTGCGACACTGACTCCACCCAGATTAGGCAAAAGTCGCCCAAGGGCGGAGGCAGTGTCGACTAGCTTCGGAGCAAGCTGCCAGAAGTGCTCGTCGAAGAGCCACCGACTGTCAAGGATCAGTCCCAGATATTTCATCTGGGCCCGAACCGGTACGAGGACCGAGATGACCACTATGGAGGCACCAGGGGACGGTCCACGACAGAGCCCATGGATTAGAAGGCCTCCATCTTGTCCAGGGTCACCCGCAAGCCCAGAGCTTCAATGCGCCCGACCATCAAGGAGACACCCCTGGTGGCCAGGCACGCCGCCTTCTGGAAGTTCGCCCTCCAGGCTGTGACCAATGTGTTATCGGCGTAACAGATTACACCCAGCCCGGTGGAGACGCTCTCGAAGGACACAGTAACACCCCACATTCCACAGAAGTGGTCCTAGGACAGACCCCTACGGAATGCCGCACGACATGGGTCACTCCTCTTGATAGTCTGCCACTAGCCGCCTCAGGTACTCTGGCACCCCGTGGTAGCGGAGTATTTCCCTGATGCAGCTGAATGGCAGACTATTAAAGGCATTGGCGATGTCCAGAGACACCGCCAACACCACACCGCCACAGCTCACCACCTCGTCGGTCACGGCCCTCAGGCGCATCACGGCATATGACAGGTCGGGGCCCACCTAGCTGAGATGCCGGAAATTGTGGGCAGAGAGCACCCTCTCGAACAACCAGCCTCGTCCAGCAACACGATGGGCCTGTAGGCTGCAAACGAATCGGCAAGCTGTCGCCGTTTCTGCAACAGGACCAGCTTCCTGCTCTTTCAGCACTAAGGAAAGCGTCCAGACGCAAAGCTAGCGTCCAACACCTCCCTGAGGCGGTGCAATATATGGTCGAGGGCTCGGACCATCACTCGGGCTGGTACCTCGTCCGGCTCGGGGTGGTGTTCTTTGAACGGATCCGCAGAACAGCCGCCCCTACCTCCGATTCCCTGACGGGCGGAACGTCGTCCTCTATGCCCCCGTGGTCTCCGACCGAATAGGCGACGAGGGCGTGTGCACCACGCGCTGCGGGAATAGGCCCTCGACCNGCGGAACGTCGTCCTCTATGCCCCCGTGGTCTCCGACCGAATAGGCGACGAGGGCGTGTGCACCACGCGCTGCGGGAATAGGCCCTCGACCACTTCCTGCAGGAAGCTGGGCTGGAGGTAAGGGGGGGGGGGTGTGAGCCGTGCTGAGCTTCTGACACACCGCATGATATGGGCGACCCCACGGGTAACGGTACTGACCCTCCAGTATCTCCTTTCTTTTCTCCTCTTTGGCGCGGCGATTGACCAGCTTCAGAGATTTCCTCGCTTCGCGGTACTCCTCATGAAGCTGGTCCTCCTCGCCGCCTACGGTGACGCCATCGGCTGAGGATGTAGGACCTCCGGGCACGTGTACAGGCCGCACCGAGGTCCACCAACCCCTGAGACCACCAATAGACCTCTTTTCGTGGAGGTCGACAACCTTGAATCCGGGGCATGGCCGCATTGCAAATCTGCGTAATCGCTACGCGAAAGCGGCCAGCTCCCATGTCGGCCTCCTCGGTCGTGGTCCGGTCCACGGAGACTGGACAATAGCTGCCTCCTCTAGCAGGTCCCTATCGAGCTTGGCGACAACCCACCGCAGAAAGCAGGAAGAGCGCCGTGCCACGTGACCCCTACTGGTACCCTGGGACCAGGAGAGCTCGAAGTTCTAGGTACAGATGATCCGAGAGTGTTTCAATCTCATCCTAGACACACCAGTTCCTTACTCGTGCTGCGACAGCAGGGGTAGTGAACGAAAGGTCCCCTATCGACCCCTCCTGCTGTCGCACGCAGCTGTTATTGGAGCCTCTGTTTGAGAGACAGAGGCCCACCGAGGCCGCCCACAAATATACTGGCAGCCTTTTACTTGGCTAACCTTTGAATTCAGTTCACCCTCAGGATTGCGGAGGTCCGATGCCAGTCGCTCCGCGGAAAGACTGTCATTCAGGTAAAACCGATTGAGCTAGTAGCCGACTCAAATCAATCTTGGGAATAACAGAGGCTGGAAAGATGATGATATTTGTTATATTAAATTTGAATATGGTATTTTTGTTGTGCTCATGAATCTGTAACAGGTAATCATGACTAATTGTGACAATAAAGTAGAGGAAAATTATCATGTTGCTAAAAGCAAATTAGCATATTATGTGAAGTGTTATGTTTTCCTGCTACGATTTCTTGTAATGAAACTCCATACTAATTTTACATGCGACTGGATCATGTTGAGAATCAATCCTTAATTATAGAAATCCAAAACAGGAGCAATTTTTGATACCCTTTATTCTGGTGATTTTCGGCACAGAAGAGAAAGAAAAACAAAAATGAGGACGGCACGTCATTAGAAACCTGGGTCTAAGGTAAAATCTAAGGACGAAATCCACATTTGCTATTAGAAAGAAGAAGGCGCTCGAACACTCCGGATCGTCTGGAAACATGATGATGATGATCGGTCTACTTTCACTTCAACTTACTGATTCTTCGTGCAATATCAGTTACTCTGGTTTCCTGACGAATAACTTTGTTTTGAAGAATCGTCCAGGCCATTGAGCATTTCTTCCAGCTCATGTTGAAATTCTGCTAGGACAACTATATCATCCGCAAATTGTAAGTGTGTAAGATATTGTCCATTGATATTGATTCCATCGAACCCATCGTTCCCATCAGGCGTCTTGACGACGTCTTCCAATACATTGGTTCAGGATAGGGTGTCTCCTTATCTTACCCCTCTACGTAATGGAATTGGTATTGCACTTTTTAAAGTAAGAGTCTTTTAATTAACTATTTCTTTTCTTAAAAAGGTGCGATTAAAAATTGGACAGAAAAACTGCTGTTGAACTTTTTTAGGGCTTCAACTATTCATAACGATTGCCAAAGATGTTGATATGTGATCGGGGACCGACAGTTTTATAAATATTTAAAAAAATATTTCCGATATCTTGAACACTACACCTTCTAGTCTCAAGCTAAGCAGATCTTGTGTTATGGGGACTTGACAACTTATATAAATATATATATCCTTTTTTGTAGATACATACATATTATACATAGAAAACACCCAAATCCTGAAGCAAATATTTGCAGATCATACAAATATTTACACCAGCCCGGGAATTGAATCGGTCGCATAGGCTCCCACTGCGCCACCGAGGCAGTCAACGTACGTACGTACATAATGTACTCTCCGAGGCACGAAGGGGTCTCAATATATTAATAATCGACACCCACCATAAGCCATCCTGGTAAGAATTGCTTAACTTTGCAATGTGTTAACCACTGAGCCATGAGCCTGGCACCATTTTCTAAATATTAATCATATATGGTTTATATACAATCTAGCCTAACAATTATGTGCATCCTAAGATTGTCTGGATAAAACAAAAACTGAAGAAATAAAAACGACCGTGAAAAAATTTGCAACATTGCATAAATTGTTCTGCTATTGCTATGGGTTACTCCAAAGAATATAATATTATTTGCTATCATTAATAACCCATAATATACCACTGAATATACGCTCAGGAGTGGCTTAATACCATACGCAACCAACCTTGCTGAGTGCAGATTGGGGATTGGCAAGACATCAGTTTTTAAGCCACTAAGCTTCACGACTGTTATCCTATGATAACAACCAGGACCGACTGCTTAATGCCACCTTCGAATCACGGAGACGCTCATGGTATCATGCCACCAGCGTTCACACATCCAAGTACTAACCGCGCGCGCCGTTGCTTACCCTCATTGATTGTTTCTAATCACCGAGTGCAACTGAGCTATGAGCGCCTATACTATCGCCTGTGGATAATATTTATTAAAATAATGGAATATCGCGTTTGGATAATATTAATTAAAATAATGGAATAAGTTCAAGTGAGTTTAATTCTAGAATGTATTACATCAGATACCTAGTCATATATCAGTCGTTCAGTTTTTAAATGAGTACTGAACATATTAGTATTTAACATAGAACTTTTAATTTTTACACACAGTGTTATTACTTTATCTGATTTGAGCCTGTAAAAGTGACTTTACTCTGCGCCACCATACTTAGGACGATATCGCTATATTTTGTTGAGTGTTTCTATTTTAGATATTTAAAGCTTCTATAGGAACATAAATTATGACTACACGGTTGGCCTAGTGGTTTCAGTGGTCGCCACACCGCTTCCTACTGCGCCAAGTGTTGTGGGTTCAAATCCTACATGGGACAACACTTTGTGTGATCCATAAATTGTTGTTCTAAGTCTGGGTGTACTTTGTGTCCATTTCATGTATGTTTGTAAAGATTCCCGTGACACAGGAATGTATGTTCCTAATGCGGAAGTTGTCTTTAATATATATATATATATATATATATATATATATATATATATATATATATACCCAAAAGAATATCAAATCAAAAAAGAAAAACAAACATAATATAAAATTTATTAATAAAAATGGCTACATTTTTTGTAACGCTTCAATTACGAAATGTTACTGTTTTTAATTTTAGCAATACATATTCCAATATCTGTCACGTCCATTGC
>PKRV01000439.1:352418-388725 GCA_003709505.1 Hyphantria cunea | reverse complement strand
CCATAGTGGCTCGACGGGCGGCTTCACGCCACTCGCGTACCTCTTCGGGCGGAGGGCGCATGCCACTCTCCGCCCGGAATTCAGCCACCCGTCGATAAACTTCGGCGAGCACTTCCGCCTCCAAATCCCACGGGGGTGTACCGGCCAAGGCGCACGCCGCCTCGGTCGACACCGTGCGGTATCCGCGTATGGCTCTGACCGCCAATACCCTCTGAGGAGCCGCCACATACACCTCACCTAACCCGACGCGATTGTGCGTATTAGCTAATACTCGAAACCACCCCCCAAAATGCAAGTGTCTCGCGTCGATTGTCTTTCTACGCTAATGTCTCTATCCTCTTGTATTATTAATAGAAACACCGCAGCACTTTCTTACAGAGTGTAGAAGTGTGGCGGATTAATGGGCGGATATCCTCCAACATCACTCTCGGGAGCATGAAGTGACCTTTAAAGGCTGCTGATCTTCTGGGATGATTTAGGATGGTTGAAGTATGAAGATGACAAACTCACCTACAACAGCCCAATTAAGAGGCTAAGTACGGAAATGGCCCGGTAGAATAAACAATTGGCTAATAATTTGTTTTGACCACGTGACTTAGCGTTCAGATACGTCATTCCCATTCCTTGTTAGTTTTCTATTAACGTTTATGTTTGTAGAATGACAACATGGCTAGGGGCAGGAGTGTCGCCAAAGAACGGTCAGCCGTATAAGCCCGAACGAAATATTTACAAGCAACATTATTATCCATTCCTTTACTATTTGTGAAGAACTTACTGTTATGAGTAACAGTCATATATGAAATATTGCATTTTATAACTATACAGCTAAAGGACAACTAATCCCCGTTGATTTTAATTATCATCAGAGTTTTGACAAAACTATGTCAAGAGTCGGCATCCGTAGTTATTGAATCTAAGTATTAATGAATTTACGTTAACATTAAGTTAAGAGACTATTAAGATCCAGAAATGCTGTCTACTTATCTTACACAGTATTTATTTGTTCAGGGTCAAAATCGTAATACACAATGCATTGGTGTTTGAGTTCCGGCAACTTTCACAGTGCACCAAACGTGTAGTCGATTTAATATTGTTATATTTTAGTCTATACATACACCTGAAACTACAGCGCTAGCTATTGAGTACACATAAAAGTTTCTTTTATGCCAACATGTCTCTACTCTCCTTGATTGAAAGGATAATCAGAAACCAAGAGTAGAGTCCACCATCCTTATTGCGAATGCAGACAATGCACTAATGCAGTATGGTGACTCACGATATAGCGGCCTATGGAGATGCTTAAATTATGTATAATGTATATCCGTCAGTATTTGTATTGCTAGCTCTAGTAATAAAGCCAATAAATATTGTATATACATATAATAATAAATAAAATATAATATATTTGATTTATATTTGATAGACCTTATACCTGTATGCCTTATTCAATAATTAACTAAAAACAAAAAACTCAAAATCAAGAATTGGGTTTTTGAAAAAAATTTTTTTTGTGATAAATAGAAAGTTTATATATTAGTTTTATAACAAAACTATTTTTTTTTTTGCAATAATTCAAAAGTTATTTCAAAATAAAAATGAATTTTTGAATCCAGTACCGAAGACACGGCGACAACTCCCGAACAAACCCGAGCGCGTGTGACGTCATAATGTTAGTTTTCACTCAATGCAGTTGATAGGAAAATAATGAATGCAGTGTTTTGATCTATTTAATTTTGTTGTCATTATTAAATATTTAAATTTATATTAAAAATGTCGAACCTCAAAAGTTATCGTTCTTGTTTTGTACCATTATGTACGAATAATACAAAGGCAAGTCCCGACAAAATGTTTTTAAGTGTTCCCCAAGATGTCAAACGTCGAAATAAATGGTTTCAAGCAGTGCACCGTCGTCGATCATTTCGATGTACTACTNGCACCGTGATAATCCCCAAACAAAATCGATTTTTTTTTGTTGTGAAGATCATTTCGATGTAAGTATTTATTAATATCATTGTTATTAATTATTATTTATCTAAGTATACAAATCAAATAATTATTATGTATTCAAGTAAAGTTCAGTTAATAATTTTTTTTAACTGGACTCCAAATCATAACCTTTAAAATCATAGCATTAAAAAAATTTTTTATTGGTAATTTAAAGTGCTTAAATAATAAATTTATATATCTTTATCTAGTAATATGGGAGTCAATTTGATATATTTATAATTTTATAACGTTCGAGGTTATGTATTTGACTATAGTATTAATTTTTTTTAATTTTAAATCCTTTATCACACGTAGCTAATCGGAACCAACTAACAATTCGTATTTTAGCAATAAATTTTCAATATTATTGTCTAGTCACGTGTAATAGCCGTAAACGCTGTCCTGTTATTAAATAGCTATAACATTATGACGTCACAACTATGGTGACCAATCATGGCGCGTTTATAGTCACGTGATTTGTATTTAAATTTCATAAATTTTTAATTGTTTATAATTAATTGAAAAAAAATTTTTTTAAGTTTTTTGCATTAAATATCAATATTATTAATAATAAAGTTTTAAAATACATAAAAAAAAACAATAATTTTTTTTTTTCAAAAACCCAATTGCTCACTCAATACGAGTAATATTATTATATTCACAATAGAAAATCATTAGATCGAAAACTGCATCATAATTTATTTTAATTACATTTAGTTAAAGTTAAGCATGACGTAATGCGTTCACACATTAAAATTATAAATATAAGTTTAACAAAAATATCTCTTTCGGTACATTATATTGAGTAGTTAATGCTTAGACTTTGTCATGTCTTCTTCGGTCAAAGTTTGAATGATAATCGATGAAATATAAGATAAACGATGTTCGTTTTAAAATAACCTCACGACGTGAGGGTTTGTATAAGAATTATGTAATTTTCAAATGAACAAGAGGATCTTTAACGTTTTCAATTACCGTGACTGACTCGAGTTTTAGTGTTTAGTGTATTTGTATGCTTTTGTAGTTTAGCAATTAATAGTTAATTACCACCTATTAACTGGAAGTAAACACAGCTAAATTGTAGGACAGGCAACTTTAAAAACTTGGTACTTTAACATTGAAAATGTTTTACTCCAACACAAGAGCATAAACATAGCTTAATTTAACACAAAGGATTACCTAGCAGTACCTAATTATATTTATATTTTGAGATTAATTGATAAATATTGAATATTTTTCTTTAACTGGACAACTATGTAAGAGTTGGTAATATATACATTCGGCCAGTTAAATGGCATTGACATTCACTTGCAATAGTTTATAAGTATTTAGGACATTTTTCACAATTGTATTCTTTTGATTAGTGGGTGGTTAACAAGATAACAATGAAATATCACTTCAGTTTTCGTCAGTTTTCTCATTTGCTCTGATAACTGCAAAGAAGTTCCTAGACAACTAAACATTGACCCTATTCTATCTTGGCTTGATTATTATGGCTGGTCTATTGTTTGAAGTGTGACACCACGTCGCTTTCTACTGCGGTTGGTGTTGTGGGTTCAAGCCTCGCATGAGACAACACTTTGTGTGATCCACAAACTGTTACTCTGAGTCTGGTTGTTCTTTGTGTTCCTTTCATGTATGTTTGCACAGACTCCCACGACATAGAATGTATATTCCTAATGAAGGAGTTATCTTTAAAAAACATCTTCTTCAACTCGCAGATGCTAATAAGATAATGTAGTCTGTGAAGTCACGTCGACTTTGTTTTCCATTGTTAGGCGTTCAAATCTGTAATCACCATCGTCAACACTCTTTAGCAGAGGCACCAACATCGTTTACATCGGCTACAACCTCCTGAGGTTAGACGCCTCATGCAGTTTGTTTCGATTCTCCCTCTCGGTGCAGTGCTATGCTGTAGGTGACTAAGGGAACAAAATACACAGTACAACATCACTGGAAAGAGAAGCCGCCTGGCCAGCGTGGTATAGTAGGATAAAACCTCCTTTCTTAGGAGAAGCTTATGTCCAGCAATAATAATAATAATAAATCTTTATTTTCTCTCACAGGAAAGGTACTATTTAAGTTTCATGAGATCTAGGTACATACATAACAGTTTTTTAAAATACCCTAGTGTGAGCTGGAGTCCATACTAGGCTCGAAGCTTGTGTGACAGATGGACAATGGAGCGTTAAGGACAAAACTATGGTAAGAGACCTGGCTACATGATTTTGGAATGACAAAAAAAACATTTTTCTTTCAGATATCACTTCAATTTGGAGTTTCAAGCAAAAATATTACAAATATGGAGGAAAATAATTCCTTTTGAGAGCTGCCATCGCGTGCAATGCGTTAACGGTTAATGTATTGCAAAAAACAATGTATAAAATAATTTTTCACCATTAAAAGTTCTTAAAAAAAGTTCGCCAACAAAAACAGCACATGTCTAAAGTTCTTTGCTTTGTTCCACTGTTATAACATCGCGATACGGGCAATACAAGGCGCAGAATTGTGTGGGTTAGCTATATTACCTAGCTAAATATATCAGTATTACATAAAAGGTTTATCAATGCCTAGGTTAACTGCTGTTTTCCGTTATGGTATTTAAACACTGTCAAAGTCTAAACGTTTGATCGGTTTCATCTCTCGTACTCGCTATTAGTAAAAATGAAAATAAAAGTAAGTTCATCATTAACTGGTTCAAATTTTTAACATGCAAGTACAGGTTGCAGGTGCAGTTTATAGAACCAGTTTAGAAAGTTAATGCCACAAATCATATAAATATTTCGAACATCTGACTAAATAAAATCATCTAGTTTCGAACTAAGCAGAGCTTGTACTAGGAAAACCAGATTGACTGATAGAATTGTTATATACAATTTTAAAGTACATGCATACATTACAAATAAAAAAACACAAACTCAGAAACAAATATAAAAATATCATACAAACATTTGATTCGACTCGGGAATCGAACTCGAGACCTCAGCACAGCAGTCATATTCGTTACCAATACGAAACCAAAGGCAGTCGAAATTCGAATATCTACATTAATACCTATATGAAACACAAATTGCATACGAACTAGTTATATTATTTCATCTCTCTTGGTGTATAGAGCATGTCACAATAACAAAGACAGGTTATTATGCACATAATTTACTATGCCCTTGGCATGATAAGTAGAAAGGCCATGCATGATCAATGATCACAGTATTTTGCTAATAACGCCAGGTTGTGTGCATT
The DNA here is from genome assembly GCA_003709505.1 of Hyphantria cunea. Taxonomy (NCBI): domain Eukaryota; kingdom Metazoa; phylum Arthropoda; class Insecta; order Lepidoptera; family Erebidae; genus Hyphantria; species Hyphantria cunea. The sequence goes on along the minus strand of PKRV01000439.1, from coordinate 383,496 downwards.
TGGTCATGAAATAATGTACATAACTTTAGCAAAAATGTACACGGAGTAACGGTTTAATAACTATTACTTTCATCTAATACTATACATATCTGTATAGCAAAAACATTTTTTTACGAAAATTATTTGAATGAAGGTGTATGAAATTTGGCACAGATAAAGTTTATATGGAGAAGGATTGCAGAAAGCAAAACAAAAAACTAAAAATTAAATAAATGAATTATGATCGAAAAAGTTAATAAATTTTTATAGTCGATCGACTGAGCGACCACTTCTAAATATTTATAAGACAAAAGTTTTATCAAAATATAAATTATATATAACGAAAAAAGTCAAAAATAATCAAGAATATTAGCTGTGTGTATTACTACTAACCTAACCTAACACAGGTTAGGTTAGTAGTAGTAGAAGTTAGGTGGTCTCGGCACCGACCCCTCTTCCCGTGGTGGGGGGTCGCGTCTCATACGCGGCGGCCGCGACGTCGTCTCTGGTTCCAGGGGCTGCCCAAAAGGCACAACCTGGAGCCAAGGCTCCTGCCAAGGCTCCGGCCAAAGCCCCGGCCAAGGCTTCGGCCAAGGCCCCGGCNTCCTGGATCCCTCCCTTCTCAGGCGCAGAGTGGCACACCGTGGTGGTTTAGTGGGTAGTCTGGCTGGTGTCAGTCAGGAGTCCCACACGAAGCGAAGCCCCTGTACCCGCAGGGGGGGAGCGAAGTGCGTAAAGGCATTCCACCACGTCAAAAAAAAAAAAAAAAAAAAAGTAGTAGTAGAAGTTTATCAACTATAATTTTGGGTACAATACGATGTAATAACATGATATTCAACGCTGGATATTTAATAGTTTATTATGAAAGTACATTTAATGATATTTTTGAGATCAAGAGTAAATCAGAACTCATTTAAATCTAATTTTTTATTACAAGAATTGGCCTTTAGTTGGAGATCCATTGTAATATGCCTTCTGTGATATGTATATATATATATATATGTTATATAAACGGTTTGACGTCAATAGGGGACAGAGTGCTAAAGTGGATTGGGAACCGGTGCATAAACTAGATAATTGCAATTTGAGGGGACCTGAAATCTCCTATTTGCTAACGATGATGATAGCCAGCATCCGTATCTAACTCTAAATCTCAGACTAGAACATGGTATCATTTTAGTCAATGCTAAATCAATTTCGACCTTAAAATCAATTGATATGAATTGTTTTTTGTTTTCAATACACATGTAGATCTCTTGGTGTCCATTAGCCGAACTGTCTTTCTGTATACATAAACACACTTGCTACTGACTAATTTTGCATAGCAGATTATAAACTGCTCGAGCAACAATTTAAAAAATTTGCGAGCTTATGTTATTCCTTTTGTAAGCAACCATATTGGAAAGATTTTTATAAAGTTTACTCTTGAGAGGATAAAATAATGGTTTAATGGTTGTATGGAAGTCCGTTAATTTTAAAATAATAAACAAGTAATGACTGAAGCAAAGCAGTGGACAATAGCTAGTCTTAGATAACTTTCTCCGGAAGCGTAAAATGTAAACGTTTCAAATTATAAATACTCCTTGTTTATATTATGCCTCGGTGGCGCAGTGGTATCATACGCGACTGCTGTCCCGAACCAAATGTTTGAATGATCTGCAAATATTTGTTTCGGAGTTTGAGCTTTTTTTTTTTCTTTTTTTATATTTAAGCTGCCAAAATGACTCTGCCCTGCCTGATGGAAAGCATAAGCAGAATCCAAGTGTGGTGGTCACCATCCTCAATGCGAAAAAGAAAAATGCAGCATGGTGACCCACACTATGGCGGCCTGGGGGGAAGGGGGATGGTGAGGGGGATAGGGGGCGTTGGATTGGGGTATGGGCCTCCGGTATCCTCACTCACTCGATGAAACACAGCGTAAGCGCTGTTTCACACCGGTTTTCTGTGAGGCCGTGGTATCACTCCGGTCGAGCCGGCCCACTCATGCCGAAGCGTGGCTCTCCCACGGTATATATTGAGTGTTTTCTATGTATAATATGTACGTATTAACAAAAAAAAGTATTTATAAATATCAGTTATCTAGTACACTTCATAATACAAGCTCTGCTTAGTTTGGAAATAGATGGCGTCGTGCTAAATGTCCGAAATATTTATTATTTATTTATTATTATTATTTTACCCAAATTTAATTACAACTGTTATAAAGTGAAACATGGTAACAACATTCATTTCATCCTCTGACAATGTCAGGTTCAGGGTATAGACCGCTACCCATTACCTTTAATGTATACCTGTTCGTGTTTCCCCCTTTTACGTAAACGTGTTGGGCTTAGGTATATCCATAAACAAGTTCAAAAGAGTTTTGTCATTAACATTGTAGGATTCCTATCTTGGAGTATTAAATAATGCCGCTCCGGTTGTGTTTCTTATAATCAGATGATGATTTGAAATGTTTTGTTGTTGTTATCATATGAAGGGTCATTTTATATCAATGGCAGTAAATATCAAGTTGCCCAACTAGTTTTCCAGAGATACTGTAGTACTGTGAAGTAACATAGCACCTAATCAACCATTTCCGACCTATAGTAATAGTACAGTCTGCATTCAGCTATCTATGGATACCATGAAAATCAAACAATTTGTCAAGTCATAAGCTATATTAGCATTCGAGGGCCAAATAGAGCACTTAGGTTCTATAATGGATTGTCCATAAGTTTTATAGACGAATTCTGGAAACAGTTGAAATTGTAATACAAATGCCATCAAAAAAATAACTTGCAAAAAACACAAAGTATCTCCACTCAGTTCTTCTACCGTAAAAAGTTGTGAGTTCATGTAATACCAAGTTTAATCAAAGAATTGACTTGGCAATCGCCCTAAACAATTAAATCTTATCTCATCTAATGCATGCCATGTCTTTTTGTAGATAGTTCTACCTTTACTCCTATCAGGTACCTTCTTCTTCTTGAATACCAAAAAAGGATTGTCTTAAAGCCCACTATCTGTTTTATGTGCTCACTCAAACGTTATTTAAAGTTAATCTCTCCTAATCCTATTACTTCAAAATATAATCACGAGAAAAATACGCTGTGTAAAGACATTTTGCCATTAGTTATTAATAATAATAATTATTTTCTACATTTATTATCACTACTTAACGAAGGTCAATAATTATTATTAATACCTAGCTGATCCAGCAAACTTCTTATCACCATATTTTTCTTTCAGTATTGAACACAGACGCAGGCAAAAAAATCTTTTCCGGTCATATTTTAATTTTATTCTATACAAACCTTGTCCTAAAAATAACGGACACATAAAAAAGAATTATCCAATTTGGTGCAGTCGATCGGAAGTTATATTTAAAAAAAGAAATTTTATGTTTCTTCCATATTAATGTCAAACAACCTATCAAATAAGCTATCTGAAAATGTTCTGTGACCGGAAAAACAGAGACTTAGTCTTGGATTTATACTAATACCAGCGAGATGCAGATGTGTTTGTAATGCTCAAGCACTAGTAACAATAGTAGTCTAATGTTTGTTTTCAATTACATATCTCTAGTTAAAACTGGTCTTTATATTTTTTTTAAATAAATATGTTTGATTCAAAACTTGACTTGATACGCAGAATCTTTGTTTTTTCTTTTTTTTTGACAAGTTTTAGTTATTAAAAAAAGGACAAGTACTTTTTTAAAACAATTTTCAAGCCGTTTTTAATAACCATCTTTAGTTAAAACTCGAGATAGGTTAGTGAAAACAAGGTTAAGTTGTTTAACATATCGACGATAGATGCCGCGGAGGTAGCTACATTTAATGCGTATCACTACATTTGTTTTTTTATCTATTACCCGGCTATTTCCGCACTTAGCCTCTTGTTTGGGCCGTTGTACGTGTCTTTGTTGTCTTCCTACTCCAACCATCCTAGATCATCCCAGAAGCTCCTCAGCCTTTTCAGGTCATTACATGATTCCGAAAGTGTTGTTAATTGGAGAATATCCACCCGTTGATCTATCACACGTCTACACTCTGTGAGAACATGCTGTGGCGTTTCTTCTGCCTCCATGCATCCCCTGCTTGCTGCAAACAAGTGCTTGTTTAGGGGATAATGCCCTGTCAGGAGACTATGATCTTCCTGAAGTCGACCCTTTTCAGTCTAATCAGGTTGCGGGTTAGTCTTTTTGATGCTACCGGAACTGCTCCTTCATTGTTTTTTCATTTGGTTTTGTGTTTTTCTCTGGTATTTTATTTATTCGGGCAGCCATGAGCTTAGATCAATAGTAGTAGTGGCCCCAGTCCATAAACTGTCGTTACCGATTTCCTTTTAGCCAATTCTTCTGCAGCGTTACCCATTGAGTTACTATGCCCTTTTATCCATTTCAGGGTAATATTTTTTTTGGTAGCTATAAACTGGAGATTGTCATGACATTCCTTGATGAGGGTAGAAGTCATCTTGTCGTTTTGCAGAACATTAAGCACGGACGCACCGTCGGACACAATTTTGATGTTTAAGTCTCTCACATCTCTGGCTGCAACTGTTTGTGCTGCTTTGATTATGCCAACACGTTCTGTTTGGAAGATTGTGTTTAGCTTGTCTAGAGTAGTTGACATCTTGATATTTAATTCATTGGAGAAGACGCCAGCTCTAGTACCCTTTTGTGTTTCAGAGCCGTCTGTATTAATCCTAACTTTGCCGATGCCAGAGATTGTGACGACTTCCACATATAGCGCAACAGAAATATACTACAGCGCCATCTACTGAAGATACTCTGAATTACGGAGTAACGTAGTGTACGAAGAAGCTACCCATCCTGCACCGCGCAATAAAAGTACTCGCGCCGATTAACATATATATAACTTCCCAATATTAACTGTTGGGCTGAGGCCCGCCAGAGATTATCACCTCGACTGGCCGGAGGATCCTCCCTTTATGTTGGAGGGACACGATTCTCGTTTCTCCACAGAGCTATCTTTTGTTTCTGCGATTAGTTGGATATAATAACTTCGATCGGAGACATGTTGACCTGACATCACACAAAACCTTGTCCTAAAAATGAGTGTCTTAGGTTTATCATATGACGCACGATAAGCTTACAACATCCGGTAATGGGTCAGTAGGCAGAGAAAATCGAGATAGAGAAACGAGAGAGTCACAAATTTGTATTCATTCATAGTCTTATTGTCTTTGTCTAAAGATTTTCATGAATTTCATGAGCTATATTAGCAATTGAAGAAAAAACATTGCTAAAAATTGGAACAAACAAAATTGTTTGCGATATAAGAATTTAATTTCAAAAATGCTGTCTCGCAATAGTTGTCCAATGGAGGAATTAAAAACCTTTTATAGAATTTACACTTGCTATTTTCTATTTTCTTTTTGTTAACATAATAAGTTTTCGTTTTAATAAAAAAATCCATACTATATCATATAAGAGATTATCGATAATAGCACTCTTTTGTAAAGGCAACTGAAAATTCTGTATTATTACATGTCTTTATAAACTGTTTTCATTAAATTTACTAAATTAAAAAAACAGTTGACGTGTCCGTGTTTTGTGCTCCAAAATGCGGTTATATTACGCTGGCTGTCCGGGTTGTCAAACCTTAGAGATGGCAGCCTTAATCTGAGGTTAACTTTATGTATCTTTACATATGTCTCTGTCTCTTACATATGTATATGTCTTTGCTTGGATCTTTAAACTTCTCAATGGATTTTAATGTAGTTTTCTGCGTTATATAGAGTAATTCAAGAGGAAGGTTTAAATGTATAATGCATGCATATTATAATAGAAGAAATTTAAGAATTTGAAAGATCTCCAGACGCTAGTAGATTATAAACCTATTGAATGCATTTTATGAAACTGATAGAGTAATTAGTTGTTCTAACATCCAAACGAAAATAACTAACTTCCAAACAACCGCAATCTTTTATTTACCACCTTAGTGATAAGGTACCTGTAATATGTAACAAAATTTTGTTCGCTAAACGAAAAACATATAAAATTTATATAGTTCATTTGATATCATACTTTGTCGTTGGCAAAACATTCTTAGTGTAATAAATGTTTATAATTTATGCTGATATATAAAACTCTTTGTTTATATTTCAAGCACAAGTTAAAATAAGTTTGATATAAGGAAACTGAGGATGTTCTAGCAGTATTATCTTTTCCTCACGAAAAAAAGGTTACATACAGGCTATTAAAGGTTATGCTGCAATAGCGTCTGAATGACTAGGAACGTGCGTAAAATTGCGGAGAACAGATGGCTCCAATTATTGCTAACAAGAAGGCCTTACCGGTTATTTTTTTTATTAGTTATAGCATATCTATGAAACCATTAATAAATTAAGATTGATTTAAATGTAAAAATAATTTGACTGCACAGATGGCATAATGATTTAAAGCGGGCACTTCACCGCCTTTCGACGGTTTGCGTGTATAGTGATAACTCACAAAAAGAGAAAATAAATATAACGAAAACCAATAGATACGGAGAACGTCCAAACTCCCCAGACAGAACAAGACTCATGTTCTGAGTCTGGGTTTTCTTTGTTTTCATTTCATGTATCTTGGTAAAGTCCACGCGACGCATTGCATATTCCAACAATTACACTTAGCCCTATTCATCCATACCAGTATAAATAAGTAAAATATTATATTTACAGTATAATTGTGGTATAGTATCACTTTTATTTGAACACAGAAATTCAAAAAAATCACAGTAAGGAAAGTTTTAAAAAAGTTCAATATTACCAAAAAATATGTTTTTGATATTTTGTAAGTAAGTTATGTGTTCCGATTAATTTCCGAAACGACGATACCGATTATCTTAAATAAAATTTACTATCACTAAACATCACCTGTATCCTTGGACCATTTACCTATATAGTTTATAGACTAAGAGGACGGAAGTCTAAACAAAGACCGGTGTTACCACTCAAGTCACGCCTAAGTATAAACGCGTTATGACGCCTTTGCTTACGACTTGAGATCTACCTTGCAACATTTTACCTACTTGTTGACACACTTAAGTAGACGATGTTGTTATTACGATGTTTGTTTGTAAACAGAGTCCCTTGTTATTATTACTTAGTATTCATTGAAGATTTATAATTTATATTGAGTTTATTATCAGTGATGTTCTCATTGTTTTTGCTACAAACACAAACATGGAGAGCCCAAAGACTCGTAGAAAAGTCAGTTTTGTGCCATGGTTTACAGTAAATTATTTTATGTAATAAATAAGAACCTATCGAAATACCTTTGACGTCAGCGATATTAGAAATATGTAGAGGTACACACACATATCACAGTCTTTAACAGTCTACTGCTAAACATTGGTAAAAAATCGAAAGGAAATTATCTGCTTTTGAAAATAATCAAATATTTAAATTTTTATTAACAATTTATTTTTAATGAAAGACTTTAATATAGGCATAGTAGAGATCGCCTGGTGCAGTGCGTTTAGACTCTAATATAATGTGCGCTATCCTTTGGAATATTTAGGTTAAGTACTTAAGATATAAACTATGCTGTCGTATACCTATTCAATCTCAATAAAAGCATGAATCGTTAGTAGTTAGTAGGGGTACCTACGTAATTTGTGCGTATAATACTGTTATGACGTAGGATACTGTTAAGTTAAGGATTACGTTTTCGATATATTTAGGTTGTTGTTTATTATTGAAACATTATTGATAACTGGTTCTGTAGTGATAAAATTTTTAGGCCATGGTCCATGAGTCTCACTAATGTACTTATTAACTTTTACAGATAATACTGTTAATGTTGCTATTTTTAACTTTTGTTATGAAGTATAAAATGTCTGGGCAGCCCATCATCTAAACTGCGTATCCTTGGCGGGCAGCTATAAGGCATAAACATACCACCAAGGTTATTTCAGAAATTTAGTAGGGATAGAACTATTAAAGAAGTTATAATATTACTCTGCAGATAACTGGCAGCTCTTAGAATGAAAATTAACTTACCCAGGATTGAAAAAAAATGGAATGAGTATTGTTCTATAGTCAACTCTTCAAAGAAAATGGCCAGGTCCCGAATTTACAGTTTTACAACAAGTAAAAACTACTAAATACTTAGGTGTAACTGTTGATCAGCGGCTCTCTGGGCATTCTCATATGGAAGATATCATATTGAGTGTTAGGAAACTTATTTGGATTTTCAAGACATTGCGTCATGCAAGCACAAGAGCTAAACGAAACCTTTACTGCTCTGGCACAGTCTGTAATATCTTTCTGTATACCAGTATGGGAAAGGGCTACCAAGAAGAACTTGTTAGACTAAGGAAGAGCACGGAGGTCTCTTATTAAGGTTATATACTTTAAGCCTTACATATATTCCACAGAAAACTTGTATAAGGACAGCAACCTCTTAAGGGAAGTAGAATGATATGCCCTGAATATAACCTTGAATCCGCACAAAACATTGACTTACAATCCTTCTGTACTGTGGGCCATATCTCGAGAGTTCGTTCTGTATTTGCGAGACGCCAAAATGTAATACAATCTGCATATTTTTATAATAAATTAAACTCGCAACTTAGTATATACTCCAGGATGATCTAGGGCTGTAAAATAAACATAACTGAATGGCTTAAAACACTAACGTATAAGGAGCCTTTTTTTTACGTGTGTAAACCCCCTTGGACCTTCACCCCACCGGGGTTTGCGGCGGGGCGGTGTGTCGGAATCGAACCGACTAAAACCACACGGTGTGCAACTCTACGCCTGAGACGGGAAAGATCCGGGAACCGTTTTCTTACGCCATCCGGAACGTATTAGGAGCCTGAACTGATCTTAGTAAGAATTAGCTAACACTCAATCACTCGCAACCTAACTTAGCATGCAGGCACACACAGACACTTACACACATGCACAATAAAACACACACACACACACACACACACACACACACACACACACACACACACACACACACACACACACACACACACACACACACACACTCACACTCTCTCACACACACACACACTCACACTTACACTCACACATACACATTCACACTCACACATACACACACACACACTCACACACATGCCCACACAGAAACACACACACAGCGTAGTACCACTACTAACGTGGGAGAGCCACGTTTCGGCATGCATGGTCCGGGTCGACCAGAGCGATACCAGGGCCTCACATAAAGCCGGTGTGAAACAGCGCCTGCGATAGAATGAGGATGGACTGAAGGCCCATACCCAACCACTCCCCTCACCCCACTCCCCTCACCGCACTCCCCATCGCCTCCGCATGTGATGCCTCTAATGTTGCGGGTATCCATGGGCCATTTTGTTTCACTTGGGAGTTTATTGTATAACTGAACTCCTTCGTATATTTTTTTGCATAGTGTTATGTTCTATATTCTGTTTAGGTATGCAAATTAGGCGCTTGTCCAGGTATTCAAGAAAAAGTATATGCAAAATAAAAACATCTATTCTTCCTAGCCTTTGTTAAAAAAAATCAGTTTACACAAAATTATAGGTAAATATTACAGTATTCCCACAAATCATACTTACTTGTTTCGCTTTGACAAAAAGCCGCACTTGCGACGGCTGCGCGATCAAAGTGGCCGTATCTAAGCGAATGGACTATACCCATAATACAAGTACTGCTTAGTTTAAATGTCCGATCCGATAATTTAGATATCCGAAATATTTATATTCATATTATTTTGTCCGCACCTCTGCTCGCGTCTATGTCGGATATCGCGCTAATCAGTACAAATTAACAATAATTACAAATGATGTGGCTTTTTATTGCTAAAATAGTTTTCAAATCGATCAGTAGATCCAGAGATTACTCCTCCCCACAACCTCACAACCTTCAGACGGCGGAAGAACTTGCGACTGAATACGAAGAGCAACAAACCGGGCTCTGTGGTGTGACTTCGGAGAAGCCTATGTCCAGCAGTGGCTTGCAACGGATAATAATGCTGAATATTATTGAAGATACCACAGGTGTAGGAAGCAAACTAGCCGGCGGGTTATTCAATGATAAGTGACTACTACCATCTATGGACGTCTGCACCATTAATCGCTGCTTGGCTAAGCGCGGGTAAATCAGGCGGTCGCTTTGCTTCATCAAAATCGATTAATTCCTTAACATAGATATTCTCTAAAGTGGTATCACTACAGAACTGTAACTTTATACATTAATTACTTTTTAATATTTTAAAATAAGAAGGTATCTACAAACACGATATTTGTAGCGCCATCTAAACTTTCACACGACGATCCATGACCATGCAAATGTTTAATATTGCAAATAAAATTTAGAGGGCGCTACTTTCGATGTGTTGGCCTGTTTCAAATAGTTTGGGTAGTAAGGTATAGGTGGAGACACTAGTAATGTATGGTTTTCTGGCTCATTTATTGCTAAGGGTTTTTCCTTAGTATGGCTGTGAGATACTATCAAGCCAGTTCGTTATTTTTGCGATCCATCGTCGTCCTTTTGTTGCGCCTGACTAAATAGGTTTGTATTTATATAAAAACCCATACAGTTAGTACTAGTAAATAAATACAAAACCATATAGTTGGCGCAAGATGATGAGCAATAACTACGTACCTCTCTTATTTTGTAGAAAATCATATAGTTTGGCAATCAACTACCTATTGATTTCACAGAGAGGATATGAGTTTGATCAGGATATGCAATAAAACACATATTTATAAACTTACAATAGTACACATTTATTTTAATATTATGTCAGCAATTAATATATTAAACAAAATAGGTATAAATCAACGATAAATAATTTGGAACAACTTACACGTACAGCATCAATATTTCCTCAGTTTAAATTTGACATAAAACAATTAAATACAATACAATTAGTTCACAACACGACATAAAATTTCGCATATTTTAATTTTACTAATTCAAATTATTACCTACTCCCTAATATTCTAATTTTAACCACATCAATAAAATATATGACTAGAAATATATATAATTCTAACGTGTATTTAGTGGGCAACTAATTATTATATAATGTAAATAGTACAATATACTGTAATAACATAATACAACAAATTACGATCAAGGGGTTGTAAAAAACAACATCAGGACGTTTAAAAACCATAAAACATATCTAAAAACAATTAACACTGGAACAGTAATACTAACAGTATTAGTAGTCAATTAGCAATATATAGAACTTACAGTAGGTAAATATGGTGTAAATAGGGTGTTGCGTACCTGCTCTACATAAGGAATATAAACGTGAAAGTTCTCTACTGATTACATATTATAAGGAAACAACATTGATTGATTATTATTCTGCCACGAATACGTATATCTCGATGGCCACGAACAACATCAACTGTCAAACATACCAAATAGGTAATCATCTTCAAAATATTAGCTTTAGTTTAGCAGAAACTAACAACATAACCACTGCAATTTTACAAAAGACAACTTGCTTTTTAAAGTTTATAATTTAGTAGCAGGCTGTATGCTATGAGTTAGGATAGCTTTGAGTGCACGGTTGGCCTAGTGGTTTAAGTGGTCGCCACACCGTATCCTACTGCGCCAAGTGTTGTGGGCTCAAATCCCACATGGGACAACACTTTGTGTGATTCGGAATGTACACCCACACTGTACACCCAGATTCGGAACAACAAATTATGGATCATAATTTGTTGTTCCGAGTCTGGGTGTACTTTTTGTCCGTTTCATGTATGTTTGTGTAGTCCCCCGAAAATAGCTTTGTATACCTTCATCATCATCAACAACCCATAATGTCCCACTGCTGGGCTCGGGTCTCCTCTCAGGAGAGGGTTAAGGCCATACGTCCCCACGCTGGCCAGATGCGGGTTGGGGACTGTATACCTAATACATAATTATTACATAATAGTTACTAAAATATTAGGATTAAAGAGTAGGAATACCTACCTGTTGCAAATGAACAATCCCTATCTAATTAAAGGCAAATTTGAATACAAATAAAATTTTAAGAATGTATCATTGACTCTAGTAAACAACATATCTTTATTCCATATTTCCACCCCTAGTACTATCTCTTTCTAAAATTAAATAGGAACAAATGGGAATTTTACCATCCCATATGAAAAAAATCTAAAATCTATACAAGTTCGTAAATTTAAGCGTTCTTAGTTACAAACCTTAAAAACCGTAATGAAACATCATTTTTTTAGAAATCCTTAAAAAATAAATGCAATGTTAATCTTATAAATCTAGATATCTTTGTTTAATATCCCTGTTTTAGGTTAAACAAAACTAGATATGTACTTTGAAAGCACAGTTTCAGATACCTAACACTTTTACCAATCTAGTTTATCACAATAAAAAAGGTCAGTTTCTCATTTCAAGGTTCGTAAAATACAGTATTACTATGATAAATAATACTTATGGTTAGTGACTAGTTCTGCAAACCCAAGGTAATTAAAGCATATTAATTATTGTACAACGAAATGGTAATTATAAAAATAATCATAGCAGAATATAAACGTATAAACCTTCGGATATAATGTAGATATATTTTCAGGTGCTTATTGATTAATCCTTATACCTATCTCAATTTTCATTTAAATTTATTTTTTTCTAATTTTATATCACCTTTCGAGTCGAATCTAAACTACCATTTTCCTTACCCAAAGTAAATGAATAATTCTAACTAAAATTTAAAAAAAATGAATTATCGATTGTTAAATAAATAATAAATATTTTAAAATTTGCTTTTAGAAAAGAAAAAACTTCAAGAGTAACAATTAATTAACAGTATTTAACGAGTGCGCAGAATGAGATGAATCCCAGACTTGGTTTCGACTGGTTTGCTCAATTGTCCAACCTTCAGCTTGAATGCTACCATTTCAAATGCCTTTTGCATCTGGCCTCTTTGAAATCGTCCCAAGTCGCCATGGCGCTTAGCCGATGAGCAATCAGAAAAAACTTTAGCGATGTCTTCGAATCTAGTCTCTTTGATCAAAATTTGTTGACGGAAGTCTGTAAAAAATGTTTGCTGTATATTTAATTTACATTTAACTTAAAAAAATTAACTAACTTCAATGCACCTACTTCATTAAAATAAACAGTCTTTCTTCATTCCATGACTTTCCCCCAAGGGGATTTTTCCCTTTCCATTAATAAATATTATTCTAAGCCGGTTCATTAAAAGACGGAGTTTTTAGGTTACAAACATAAAACTACAAAAACACTATTCATATTGGCGAAGTCAGCCTGCGTAAGCGTGTGAAGATGATTATGAACATGTATAATGGCGGTATGTTCATATCTTACCCTTAGCAATCACAAGGGCTTCTTCTTTAGTACGTCTGATATTATCACTACGCCAAGAGGCAGGACGGCGGCTTTCATTATGCTTGATCAATATATGGCTGCACCTGATCTCCTCGGGATGATTGCTAGAATGTCCACGGGTGCTGGAAGAACGGTGCATTACAGCATTGGACGCTGATTCGGAAAAGGTAGTTGCAGATGACGAGGGAACTGCATAAGTAGTATCAGGCGAGTGCGAAGGTAGAACACGAGCCGTTGGACTGCGGGCGGTAAGAGTCCATCCACCCGGGCACTTCGGTTTCGGAATTGGCCAGCTCTTCGACAGCGTATTGATGTAAAGAACGACGTCTGTAAAAAATCAAGAAATTTTTATTTGACAGAAGACCTGTTTATTGTAATAAATACCAGAAATCGACTGCCTCGGTGGCGCAGCGGTAGCGTATGCGATTGCTGTTCTTGAGGTCGTGGGTACGATTCCCGGGTCGTGTCAAATGTTTGTACAATCTACAAATATTTGTTTCGGAGTTTGAGTGTTTCCTATGTATGATATGTATGTATATACAAAAAAAAGTATATATGTATTTACATCAGTAGTACCCATAATACAAGCTCTGCTTAGTTTGGGACTAGATGGCGTTGTGCGTTAGATGTTCGAAATATTTATTTATTATTTATTATATAAATATAAATAAAGGCGAAAATTATTTTTGACTATCCAGCCAATTTGTTAAGATGGATGTTTCGTTTTGATTCTCCCTTACAATAGCTAACGTCTCTATCATCTTGTATTATTGGCTAATATTTTGTTTAAACCACGTGACTTAGCTTTAAGAGACTTCATTCCTATACATTTGTGAGTTTTCTATTATCGTTCACTTTTGTTGTCAACATGGCTTGGGTGCAAGTTGTATAGTGGTTAGTGGTCATGACTGCTGCACAATATTTTTTCGACCCCGATTTATTAACAAGCCTGTTTTATTTAAGATTTCTTTAATTTTCAACAATTAAAACACTAGAGTAGAACACCCGCGTCTCAAATATTCATAGCTGAGAAATATTTTTTTGGGAATCTTCTTTTTTTTTCTTCTTTAAAAAAAATATAATTTAGTAACCATTAATCATATGTTACATAATGTTAACAGCGTAACAAATATTCATAATACATATTATGCTGTTCGGTCAGGTTCAATTTCTACCCAAGACAAAATAACTGTGAGATGTATTCAAAATACGTACCTTCTGGAACGAAAGGGAATTCAAACGTAAGTGGAGGTCCTATTGACACGTTTTTAGCTCGTCCACATATTTAATACTGCCTCGGTGGCGCAGTGGTAGCGTACGCGACTGCTGTCCATGAGGTCTCGGGTTCGAATCCTGGGTCGGACCAAATGTTTGTATGATCTGCAAATATTTGTTTCGGAGTTTGGGTATTTTCTATGCATAATATGAATGTATTTATAAAAAAATATATTTATGTATTCATATCAGTTGTCCGGTACCCATAATACAAGTTCTGCTTAGTTTGGGACTAGATGGCGTTGTGTGTTAGATGTCCGAAATATTATTTAAAAAAAAAAAATTCTAGCTGAGCCTCGCGGTGTTACCCGCGGTACAAAGATGTTTTGTGAATTGTATCTTTATAAATTGTAGCCTTGGTGTTATTCTGATGTATAAGCTATATTGTTGTAGTTTCATTAAAATCCATTCATTAAGTTTTGACGTGAAAGTATAACAAACATCCATCCATACTTACATACGTATATAATATTAATAGGATATATACTAGTCTTGCCATAAATATTATAACAAAGAAAAACAGCATATTTGCTGTACGTTACGTTTATTACTGCTGCGGTGTGTTACTTTAATACATTTTGCGTACCGCTTTAGTAGTTGTTTTGATGTTTCCACCCTATTCTTTTTTAATTATCACTTAACAATGACCATGACTTGCTGCCTATAAGAGATATACATCTTTTATAGGCTGCAAGTCCTAAGTCATCATTTAAAATACGCGACATAGTTCTAGGTGCTATCTTCATCTCCCGAGATGAAATCTTTTGTTTTCGGGCAGGATTTCTTCAAATTCTTTCCCTTACTGCTTTGATCGCCTTTTTCGTTCGAACACTACGTGTACGGCCAGATCTTTTTCTGTCACAAACAGACGAGGTTTCATTGAATCACGGCGATTCACCCCACGCCATTTTAACATCACAAAATTTTTTACAATAATTATATTGGCGCGAAAATAAGAGAACATGAAAAATCGCATAAAAATGACAGATTCGAAATTCAAAAGTATTGTTTAGTTTATTTTTAATTGAAACAATATTTATGGCCAGACTAAGTATATTGGTAGGTACGTATTTTTTAATGCATCACACCGTCATACCACTTTTTCAGAAACATTCCAAGTTTGAAGCTGTTTTTCATATTATATACTTTCGGCTAAAAACCCTGTCTCATTTCATTACAAGTGTGTCAGAATATTAATGAATCAACAATCTTCGCCCAGCGGTGTTCCCGCGCGGTTGTTGTTGTGCCTTTAACAAACATACAAAGGACACAATAAGATCGCCACTGGCTTGGCGAGACGTGGCTTGTCGCGATAGTGCTTTCTCGTGCACTCCCTTACTCATGTCTGTTTCCAATAATGATCATTAAAATAGAAATTTGAAGAAATAAAGGTCCCAGTTAGGATACATTCTTTATATTTTTTAATGCGTGATAACTCTCACGGGTCTTCACTCTACCGTGGTTTATGGCGGAGTAGTGTATCGGAAACCAGACGATGTGCTACTATGCGCCACCGGCCTGCAGTTTTCACTGATGGATTTGGATTTGATTAAAGTATGTTTTGACAGGTGTTACGGTTAAAAGTAAAAATTGTTAGTGTAAAACCAAAACTACTATTCCGACTAAGAGTGTGGTCGATTAGTGAGGGTTCTTAGATAAATGATGCGGTAATCATTCATTAGGTAGCGCTTTGGTAATTTTTTTTATGTTAGCTTCTAAATATCGGCAAGTATTTCTATAGTACACTCTTATGTAGTAAATTCTAAGAAACGTTAATACAAAATGTAAAAACTCATGTTGTCCAAGTCTAAAGCACAAAATATGTAGGTTATAGATACTGAAGTGGAAAAAAGACGAGGGCAATTCTCGAGTCTACTACAACAAAGCACTGGGCATAGCTTAGTTGTAAATGTACCTATGTTATTAAATAAATTATACGTAAAAGTTTAAAATAAAGAACAACATTAAAATTTACGATAATACCGTAAAGGGTAAAACGGTAAAACGTAAATGAAAAAAGATAAAACAATTTAAAACTCCCGATTGAATTGATGCAACGAGAGATAATAAAAGTATTTTTTTTTTATAAGTAGATTTGATCACTCGCGATCTTGATTTTGACAACAATAGAGTATCAGTTGCCATAACACTTTCCTACGTTTAAATTGGGTTCTCGAAGATAAAGATGTGGCTATAATATATTCAACTACCTATGAACTTAATAAAAACTTAAATTATCCGTCAGGCGATCCCTCGGAAGGGAGGTGGTCCCTCGACCAGGTGAAGGTCGAGGTTAATGCATGGGGATACCTAACACATTTTTGTATATTTTTTTTTTACATACGTTTATCAGCACTTTACAGTGCACAGCGAAAAAAAAAATATTACAAACTAGGGCGATGGCAAGATCTAGTCGTGTGCTGCACCACTTTAGACGAAATAACCAGTGTTCTGTCAAAGTATAAGCCCAAATTGGCCTACGCGTTATACTGTTATGGCATAGAATATGTTTATATGTGTGTGGAATCGTGAATATTTTGTTTTAATTGTTTTGTGAGTTCATAGTAACAAGCGATTATTTTATTATGCGAGTCTAAAATGTGTACCGTTAAAAATGTCAAATATTTTGTATGGAAAAAAAACGCTATAGTGACGGGGAATAGATCCGCCGGCCTTTATTGCTCTAAGGTGATAACAGGTGTAATTGTGATATGCTCCTAAAAAATCTAAATAGATTTCAATTGTATCTATGTGAAAAACAATACAGTTTTAAGTTAAATAGGTATACAAATTCGTTTTCTAAGTTCACACACACAAAAAGTTCAACACAAAAGAACTTGGAGAGTTTCATTCAGGATGCGAATCCAGATGCGTCTTTAGTCAGTGAAGCACCTGTGAGAGGCTCTGTGCAATCATTCCTTTCGCATTCTTCAGTAAGTGCGCAGATTAACAAAAAGTGCCGCGACTGATTTGACGCCCCTAACTCTGAGCCCTTATGCACCGCACACCCTACACCATAGGTAAACCCTACACCCTTGCGCGAACCCGTGACTCTAAAATTATTATTACTCTGTCGATAAACTAAACATGCAACCACAGAACTTCACTATTTATATTATACGGTACACCTACAATGCCATCTCACATATTTATTTCGTAGCTGCGACTTGCCGTAATACCCGCGAGTTTTACTGTTTTTTAATAGCATACTTTTTCTAAAGTATAAGTAGCCTATGTTACGCCTAACAACATAAACTATCAGAGACACAACAAAAAAAATTCACTAACCACATCCGGCAGCAGTGTGCATCTCCCACCCGTCGGGTAGGTCTTCTGGAGCAGTTTTAGACATAACTGATTTCTCGCCTGGCTGGAAAACACCAAAATATAAAACCAAGGAATACCTGCTAATCAACAAAGGTCTATACAGGCTTATAAAAAAGTGTATAAAATAAAGAAAATTAAAACTCACCTTACAGAAAAAAATGATAATTTTTTATTGGTTTATAAAAACTCCAACTTTTATTTCAGCGGCAGGTGTAGATGTTCTAAAATTGACTTCTACTTATGAGCAGTGAATTGCATTGCACATGGAGTGTTTACAATTTTACATCTTAAATGTACCCATAATAAATCTCTGTATAATTTAAACCCGGTCTAGCAGTATTGATCGAACTTATTGCAACCGAGGGTGACCATACTCATTACTTAATGTTCTTCTAAAGTTACAAAAAATATTTCTATATTTCGCGTTATTTTCAGCATCCCATCACAGTAAATACTAGTTTATTGTAACTATTGAACTTAAAAGGTAAAAATTATAATTCATTCGCACAATTCTTTAAAATTTTTACAAATAATATGATTGTAACACTGTTTTGTGATTCTGACTTAGTAAAGGGGGTAAAAAGAGAAAAACTTCACTAATCGGGGGAAAGTGGAAATAGTGTCCAGCTTTAATAATAATTCTAAGGGCGACCAGATTAGTACTAGTGCAGCCAAAGGGAACATGAACATATAGGCAGGGCCGTCATAAGCTAAGTGGGGGCCCTGGGCACACAAGAAATCGGGGCCCTACTGAAAAGTTAAGAAAGCGAATTACACCAACATTTTTCAGACATTGCCCTATACTTTCCACCTTTGTCTTTCCATCCCATGGTTATCCGTAAGAGATTGCCTTCGGTCGATAAGGCCGTCAATTGCATCTCATAGCATTAAGTAACCTGTGAAAGTAATCTCTAATTGATTTGCTTAGAAATAATCACCGAACCGAGAGTAAGCAACGACGGCACTGAATAGGTGACCGCTGGTGGCACGATACCATGAGCGTATTCGTGATTCGGAGCCCACGTTTAGCAGTCGGTCCCGGTTATTATTTATTAACCAATTGCTGTTGCCAGCCTTTGGGCGGCTTGAAACATCCAACAGCAAGATTACGTAGCCACAACGTTGTCTTACCAGTCCCCAACCCGCATTCGGCTGGCGTAGGAATGTATGGCATTAACCATCTCCTGAGAGGAGACCCGAGCCCAGCTGTAGGACATTGTGGGATGTTAGTGATGTAAGTAATCTGGTGTACAATAAAGTGATTATTATTATTATGATCTTGTTTGATGACGTCCTTGATGACCTTTCATTTCGCTGTCATGTTTTCCCAGATCACTGTCTTAAAACATGCGTCTTGGATGAAACATTCTTCTTTTTCAATGTTTTCTCATCAGTTCGTCCAGGCAGTTCTATATTGTTTTCAACCTGGATATCTGCGAACTCTTTAGTGAGTAACTTAGCTGCAGAAGATCTCTCTCACTACAATTGTAGCACATGATTCCAGAACCACTCTTCAAAGAAGACTTGACTTCTTATCCTATTTCCTCTGAGATTACACATAGCTGTTGAACCACTTGGACCTCTACGGCCTGTGCCAGAGCACCCCTTAGTGAAGTGTGGTAGCCAAGCTTCGCTGCCGCTCTAAACTCCAAGTTCTTGATGCCGCGACCGTAAAGGTCATCGGAAGACCTTGAAGGACGTTACAATTACAGGTACGTAAACATTCCTTAAAAATAGTTGGAGCCCCATCGACTATCGCTTCTGCGAGCAATGTGCTTGGACCACCGACACTTACATTTAGTTATTTCTTCAAACGATTTACATTACACGAAACAGCAGCTTGACTTTGGAACCAAAGTTATTTTTTATGAGTGATCGCCAGATGACGTACTTACTAAATTAAATAGGATTCGTACCTAATAAGCGCCTTGTGTTACTATTACCGATAGATAATCAGTGTGTATACGTCAATCACGTAATAACGAGATTAAATATTTTATTGTTTAAAGATATTTCTACTACTACAATTCAGCAAATCCAAAGGCAGAGAAAACGTTGTAACGTTCGTAAAGAAGGTGAAAGAGACACAACTTTTAACGCTTTCATTTTTAAATCGAAAAATATGAGAAGTGAAAGGTTAGTAATTATTTTGATCATTACATATTGAATAACATTTTTTTTGTGAAAAATATAATTTGCCCGACAATTTTTAATGAGTACATATCTGTCTGAAAGAAATTTTCAGTTCCCCGGGCCCTCCTGAGGATAGAGACCCTGGGCACTGGCCCCGTGTGCCGTTAAGGTAAAGACGGTACTGCATATAAGGGTTATAGACGGGATTAAGGTTGCTGAGTAAAAAAAAATCTAAAAGGAATCAAAATTTATTATTTAACGCATTTTAAAGCACACTTTTCATGCTTGATATGATAATACTCCTTAATTGTATACTACACAAATTAGTTCTATAGAATCTAACTGAATAATCTGTGAAAAAAATCGAATCTATTTCCATCATTTTAATTGTACTTTTTATAGTACTATATAATTTAAAATCTTGCTATGTTGACATTTTAATCAGAATTTATACAGTTCATATTATTGAGATTTTATAAAAAAATCCTTACATTTCGTTTTGTCATCATTATTTTATAATTCGAGTTGCGAGTCAAACTTGCACTTCTCCCAAAATCATTTACAAATGTCTTCTGACCCAAAAAAGACGAGGTTACAGTAATAATTATAACATACAGGAAAAGGTGACAAAGAACAATATTTTCTGTGTTTTCTAAGTTCTGTGCATGACACTCCATAATCCACGACACATATCTGATGATAAACAGCCACCTTTAGCCTAACAATCTTAAAATTCCAAAAATTTTTACCTAAAAAATTGCACTGGTAACATTGTCCTTTTGATGGCTGCGCTGCGCTGTCATCATTACTGTATTCCAATTCAGTTAAAAAAATATTATAAATCAATGGCAATAAATGTAAAAAATTCATGGTGATTGCCGTGAGTACTTGTTACTCTCAATCTGAATCGAAGTGGATAAATGGGTTTCGTGTAAATACTTTTTATTTGTGTTTTAGGCACGCGTCAAATTATCTGCCCCCATAGGCGTTCATGTTTTAGTGTAAAAAAATGATTGGGTTTATAATTAAGACTTTGGATTCGAATAACCATCGCTTCGAAGTGGAGGATGATGTAAGTAGTCTTCTATTTTATTTTTAGGTTTCGTATAAACACATTAGTCTCTCTACCAATAATGTATAATCTACCCTACAAGAAATATCGATTCTTGAATTTTTTCTCATGTCTGAAATTTAGACTAGTTTATTAGAAATAACAAGTATTCGAGAATGCGCATTTACTTGGGGAAGTATTTGTAGGCTAGACAGACGATACAATAGTTTTGATTTAATTATTACGTAGTTTCAATAGTATGCACATGTCATGTAAATTTTCTTCGTCAACAAGCGTGTATCGATATAGCGCATCAATTCGAAGATAAATATTCATAAAACTATATCTTATAAGAATATTTTGCTTGTGATTTATCAAAAGCCTTCTTATTCTAAAGTCATTTGTATGTAGATACAAAGAATATATATTTATACTAATTCAAAGTGATAAAAATTATCTACCTCCATAAGTGTTCTTGTTTTCGTGTGAATAATGATTGACTTAACAATAATTGGGACTTTGGATTCAAAGAATTGACATTTTTCATATTGTTTTCACTTGTAGGTTTTTTGGTGACACAATTATCTCTTATGAATAAAATAGCATGCTGGGGTATAATAATATATAAAAATCAATTCTTGATCTTTTTCTTCATATCTGAATTTTCATCTAGCTTAAACATAGAAACATTAATCATGTATTTGAGGGTAGGCAATCCATACAATAGCTTTCGTGTTAAATTATTACATAGATTCATTAGCATCTAAATGTTGTAAAAAGTTTTCTATGTCAACAAATGTGGTTTGAAGAATTGGACACTACCCAATTTGTGTAGGTATAAAAAAATTATGTATTTATGTCTTAGAAAGTGATACAAGTTATTAAACTCTATAGTTGTTCATTTTTAAGGTTCTGTACCTAAAAGGTTAAATGGGATACTATTTCTAAGACTGCGCTGTCACTAGGCTGTATCTGATGAACCATGATAGTGAGACAACTTGAATTTTCACAGATGATGTATGTATGTATGTTATCAATATAACAGAAAATAGCAAAACAGAATAAAATGAAAATATAAGAGGGCCCCAATACAGAAAAGTGTTTTTTTTGCTTGACGGTATTAATAGCTACAGGAACAGCTTAAGATGTATAGAATATTTTACATTACCTGTCCTGCGAGTTCAACTTTTGCTTGTCCTTTTTTCATCTAAAAATGGTTGATTTTAAACTGGTAGAAGATGATTTATGTTCTTATTGTTTTTACTTTCAGAGTTTTGCTAACATTACTATTTCTATGCATAATATACTCTGTAGTGTAGTGACTGCTGGGGGCAAGAAAAAAAATTTAAAGTTTTTCTAATGTCTAATTACTAAGTAACACAGCGAGGTACACCAGTGCAATAAATAAGAAGACCCAAACCTGTTGGTACCACTGCAGAATGAGATGACTGCATTATCAACTTTAGGTTGTCAATAACACACAATTAATAGACACTACCTTACACTTTCTCTTATTAATGTTTTTCTCTCCATCCAATTGTTGCCCATATGGGCGATAATGCTGCCAATTGTACTTCTCTAATTTCATGCTAACCTTGAAATAAATCTGGTGTACAATAAAGGGATCTATTATTATTATTGATTAATATAACAATGAAATATGTGAATAAAAATCAAGCTACCACAGCAATTAGTAGCAGTAATGGTGTAAAAATATTCATCTTTTAAATTATTACCTGACTACTAGTGAAGTTAAAATGAAGGGTAATAGTTTTGTCAGTCCAGAAATGTTTGTATGTTCCACTGTAGTACACAAAATCCTTAAGTGATTTTAATGAATAAGGCATCTATAGACTCCAATGGCTTGGGTGATAAGGCTATTTAAATTTTGTCAAAAGGGTGTTCAATCTATTTACTTTATTTTTATGAACAGGACAGTGAGGGCATTGCTGATGTAACATATTTTTTAATACATGTTTAGTTGTTATATTATTCAATGTTGCTTTAACGACAGCCTCTAATAGATCTTGCAGTCATACTCTACTGAAGTGGTACCAACAGTAATGGGATCTTCCTCATCATCACAGTTGTGTAACCTGCTCTGCATAGAGTTAAGGTGCAGGGAGTAACAATATGTAGGCATTCCACTCAATCGGAAGTTTAAGTCCAAATAGGCCTATACAATACATTATTAGATGCAGAATCTATTTCACTGTGTGTGAAATTTTCAATGACAATGTCCCCTGCAAAAATGGCAGATTGCCTTGTATTTGAAAAATCTGTCACCATTTGATCGATAGAACATTGATCTACTGTGAATTGCAAATAACCCAGATTTTGTGCAGGTATAAATAAATTTTTTTAAACAAATTTGGCTCCATGAGTGTTTATTTTTTCATCTAAAGAATCTATACAAATAAATAAAACTAAAGTTCGTTTGTAATCTTAAATTAACAAGTTACCACTAAATGCGTTTAAAGGTATATTACACAGTCCTTACATCAAAGTATCATTTTTTTATTTTTTTTTGCATGTCTATCAGTCTATTTGTTTGTTCTGATTAATCTCTGTAATGTTTGGACCGATTTTGACGAGACTCTCACCAACTGATGGATATAAGGAGTAAATAGGGCTAATTTTTTTAGGAGTAGCTTTGTCCCGCTGCGTTTCTCGCCGTTATTGTTTCACAACCGCCGATAACACCCCGGGACTGGGCTAGTGAGTTTATAAATTAAGATTTTTTAACTGGAAGAATTATTGTCTCTCGGTTGATGATGATTGCAGTTCTTATTCTTTCAACTTTTAGGGTTTTATAAACACAACTATCTCTATGAACAATGTAGTCTGAGAGACTGAAGTAAAATTAATAAACTTATAATTAAGGGGGACTTGTAAGCATTTATAGGCTAGGCCATCAACATAGTAGGGTTGATTTTAAATTATTACATAGTTCATGTAAAATTTTCCTTGTCGAGATGCGTGGATCGATGAAGCGCATCATCGATGCGCGATATGCGCCGATATATAGTCGTATAACTACAACTATCAATTAGTTCGATGTGCTGCATTCTTATTCGAACATTTTGTTTGTGATTCAGCAAAGCCTTGTTATTTTAAAGCCACTTGTGTAGATTTAAACAAATTCAAAGTGATACAAATTATCTCCTTCGTAAGTGTTCTTGTTTTCGTTTGAAAAATGATTGACTTAACAGTAATTGGGACTTTGGATGCAAAGAATTGTCGTTTTTCGGTGCAGGATGACGTAAGTTATTATTGTTTTCACTTTTAGATTCTTTTATGAATAATATAGTATGCTGGGGCCAAGAAAAAACGATTCTTGTACTTTTTCTTATGTCCCAATTTTCATCTAGTTTTTAAGCAATAAAGAGTGTCCGAGAATGTGCATTTGCTTGGGGAAGCTTTTCTAGGCTAAACAGTCAAAACATTAGGTTTGTTTTTAAATGATTACGTAGTTTCAGTAGTGGAGTTGATTTTAAATTGTAAAATTTTCTTTGTCGAGATGCGTGGATCGATGAAGCGCATCATCGATGCGCGATATGCGCCGATGTATAGTCGTATAACTACAACTATCAATTAGTTCGATGAGCTGCATTCTTATTCGAACGTTTTGTTTGTGATTCAGCAAAGCCTTGTTATTTTAAAGCCACTGTAGATTTAAACAAATTCAAAGTGATGCAGATTATCTCCTCCGTGAGTGTTCTTTTTTTCGTGTGAAAAATGATTGACTTAACAGTGATTGGGACTTTGGATTCAAAGAATTGTCGTTTTTCGGTTCAGGATGACGTAAGTTCTTATTGTGTTTACTTTTAGGTTCTTATTAGCACAATTATCTTTATGAATACTATAGCATGCTGGGCTACAAGAAAACTCGATTCTTGAATTTTTTCTCAATTTTCATCTAGTTTTTACGCAATAAAAACTACCCGAAAATATGCATTTACTTTGTAAAGAATTTTTAGGCTAGTCAATACAGTCTTTGATTTTAAATGATTACGTTGTTTCAATTGTACGCATATCTCATATAAAATTTTGTTAGTCGAGATGCGTGATAAGGGTACATTTGTATATTGTGTAACTATAACTCGTAATTAGCTCGAAGCGCTACTTTCTTATAAGAATATTTTGCGTGTGATTTATCAAAAGCCTTGTTACTCTAAAGTAACTTGTGTGTAGATACAATAAAAATAAACAACAGAGTGATACAAATTATCTGCCTGAGTGTTCCTTTTTTCTTGTGAAAAATGATTGATTTTACAATTAGTACTTGGGATTCAAGGAATTATAGTTTCTCAGTGAAGGCTGATGTAAGTTCTTATTATTTTTACTTTTAGGTTTTTATTAACTCAACTATCGCTATGAATAATGTAGTATGCTGAGCTGCAAGAAAAATCGACTCTTGAACTATTTTCTCATGTCTGAATTTGATCCAGGTTTGAAGCTTTAATGGTGTATTTAAGAAGGCATTTCCTTTGTAAATGATAAAACACGATTAACTTATAAAAAAAAAGAAAGTTCTTATATTTTTTGCCAACATGGCAACAGACACAAAAGAAACAAAATGAAATGGGGGCGCTACATCGCTCATTTGTAATTCAGACTTTTATAATTTATTAATCAAATTTTAATTTTATTACTTAGTCTGTTGATATCTCCTTGGCATTCCTTTGCCAAAGAGTAGTGTGCAAGCTATACATCTAGTTTGGTAGACAAATGTTGTTGAATAAAGCAATTTAAAGTTTTTCTTATATTAAATAAATGACAAATGCTTACACTGACGCTACAATAGTCTAAAAATGCATTGTATTTCTTATAGATAATCAACATTAAATAGTTCATCACCTTAATATTAATAAAAACCACACAGGATTTGGTAAAAAGATGTAAAATATGAATTCAGATGAAAAAATATAATATTTTTTTACAAAACTTGTAAATTAAATCACATTAGAGTGTGACAAGACTTTTGTGTCATGTACTTAACAATGGCTCTAACATTGATTGAAACTAGTAATAGTTTAAACACCAGACCTAAATACGGATTTATGCAGTTCTTTCAATCCTCAGTTAATTTCACACTGCTTCTAGTTTTCACTTCTCGTCTAGTTCTAGAAATTAGGACTTTTTAAATCTGCATAAAAGACACATTTTTTCCTGCTAAACACTGTTTACAATATTGTTTACAACAATACTTCCTACTTCTGCTATTCTACTAATGACATTACAAGTGCAAAAGTTTGTGCAGATTTATGGGTGTTTGTTACTATTTCACTACTACTGACCAGATCTATATGAATTTTGACAGTATTATTATAGCTCATACATCAGAATAATAAATAAATAAACTGGGGAACGGTTGGCGAAGCAGCGGAATATGCTTGTGTTGGTTACGATTTCCTCTCATAATCAGTCCATTGCAGTCTACTGTTGGCCATAGACTTTTCTTTGCAGTACAAAAAAGGAAGGTCCATCTATGTTCTATCATAGTTCACTATCTACTATAATATGTTGTTGAAAATAAATATAAATACATATGTTGTAAAATTAATTAAATAAATAAACTTTTCATCACTGTCTAGTATGGTTTAATATTGTCTTTACAAAACCAAATGTTTATAATAAAAGTTGCACTTTTTGGTAACCGAATATTAGATTACATTCAAACTAACTTTTCCAACTGTAATGTTATAATGACTACATTGCTGTTTTATATATTTTCCTACAATAACTAATCCATAATAGTCTGCCATGTACTGCATGAAAATTATAAATTATTTGAGGCGCATCACCATCAATGTCTATAGTTGTACTTATGGTTTTTACATCTATACAACGAAGAAAACCTATGTAACAATATAAATTATCACAGAGTGATTTGTATGCATGAACATACAATAGTGATATGAATACATAAAAATAGTGATGATGCTGTAGCTTCTAAATATTTATTTTCTTTGTCGCTCTATATCTATAAAAAATATAGCCCGAACTGCAAGGAAAATCGATTCTGAAACATTTTTATTATGTTTGAATTTTTATGTAGCATTCAAACATTATAATATTAAATAAGCTTGTAAGAAAGTGCCGATTGATGGAGCTCAAATAATTTATGGGATGCTTTCTTATTAGAATATTTTTAAACCCATTTGTGGGTAAGTAAAAAGAAATTACTTATATTTCTCTATAATATTTAAGTGAAGCGGCTTTTACCTTTTTTTTATTTACAAAATATACTCTAATATATTTTGTTTTTTAACTATGATGTCAATTTTAAATTTAACTTAATTTTTAACTTAATTTATTAGCGGATGGTCCTAATATTTTTACTATCTGTTACTGAATAAAGTCTTTTGGTTAGAACTTTATTTCTGTAATAAGATATTTTGAGATCAATATTAAGTTGCTTATAAAATTGAAAACTTTTATTATCACGTTTTATGTGGGTATTTACAAGTACGGGTGAATTAAAAAAATTGCCTCTGTTCACCTGGACCACTACTTTTGTCGAATTATTTTGTGGCGACTTCCGCCATTAAACTGGATATCGCCTATGTGAAATTCTTTCACGGTGAATTGAGGAAAGGAAAAGTCTGCTTCTTTCATCCGGGTAATACAGCTGACACTAATACTAACACTTTTAACGAAAAGTTATAATAAAGTAAATCTACTATAAAGTTAGTAGCTAGTTATTAATAAATTGAACGGTTTTATGTTCCCATTAAAGTGATCTAATGCTTAAATCATCAGGTTTTTTGTTTACTATCAATAAATGTAGGTACTTACAGTAGACAATAATCATTTAAGTAGTCTCTATTAGATTTATTTCAAAATAAGACATATTCTATATCAGTTTTGTTCTAATATTTATCCGTATTAAGGCTTATCCACAGAAGGTTACTAAAGGGGTCAGTCACAGAAATCAGTGCTGGCGCTGAATACTCATTACACTATAATTTTGCTATGCTATACGCCGTTCTTAGACAAAAAGTTAGTACTGATGTGGATGGTTGGGGAAATCAACTAAGAAAAAATATTTGAGGTGGTATATGGAAGTCAGCACTCATACACACTCACACAGTTCTATACTGACTCCAAATCAATTACACTAGGTAAATTTCAGGCCAGCACTGACTTACTTCGAGTTTGGAGTCAGTTCAGAGACTGGTGTCCTAAAGAGTAACTTTGCTCCAGCAAAGTGCCCTATGTAAATTAAGACTTATGTTAAAAATTCAGTATATATATTGATGCAACTGCTTATAGAATCAGTTAAGTCGTATAACAGTATCGACAACAGAATTTTGAACAGTCCGACAGTTACTTCTACATATTTATCAGTTTTGTTAATCAGTTGAACTTACTATTGGCCATGCAGAAGTTCGTTTTTTACGCGACAACGAAGACTCCTAAACGCAACGCAAATAAAGAAGTTTTGACTTCAAAAGTACATTTATATTTGTATAAATTTATTTATATTTTACATGCTATTCAAACAATCGAAGTTACACTAGTAATTTATAAATTTATTACTTTCTAAATATTTTTCCATTTTATCTTTTTCTAGTTCCTTGAAAATAAAATATGTCAATCGTTGACAATAATTGACACTGTCAACTTTCGTGACAATTTTCACGTTGTTTACAATTAAGATAAAAAATCACTGTTAACTTGACAGTGATTTTTTATCTTAATCGAGTTTAATTAATCTTTTTAGTTATAAATAAACAAATAAATATTCCGGACATCTAACACACAAAAAATATGACAAGAATTTAACTGACGATTTTAGTCATTGACTTAGAACCGGTTAAAAGGAGATCGGAAATAGGCGTTTTACACAGGTTTTTTGCGACGCCTGTGGTATCACTCCGGCTCAGTCAGCCCGTATATGCATACAACATTACTCCCCTGACATAGTAAACTTCTGCCATTTCTGAAAATCCCTGAGTGCTAAAACCTTGTTTAACCTTGTGTTTTTATTTCTTTCATTATTTTACTTTACAAAATGGTAACAAATAATAAATTTACTATTCTTCTAGCAACAATGCGACTGTTCAGTTGTTTTGCATTGCAATTTTTATTTTAGTATACTAGCTACTAGCTAATGCCCGCGGTTTTAGCTTGCGTGATTATTTCTCATTCGTGTTGCTGGCTTAAAAATCATGTATTTACGTGCATCCATTTACCTGTTATTTAACCCCTTTCAAAGAAAATCTTTCTTAGTAGGCGCTTACAACGGAAAAACACTGATCTACATATACTTTAAAAATCTCAATCTACCTACCAGTTAATTGAAAGGTAATACATGTTTTTACATTAGTACTACTATCTAACTGATCACAGATGAAATAAAAACTGCTTATGTGAACTTTTTTTCTAAAAGCAACTTATGTTAAGTATATCACAAAATCCATTTAAACCTAGTACTCTTTGAATATTATTGTTCACATAAGTTATCTAGTACCTATACTACTAGCTTTGCTTAGTTTGGAACTAGATTGCGTTATGTTTGATGTACGAAATATTTATTTATTTATTTTTTTATAAAGATAAAATCCCAAAAGCAATCAACTCATCACGGCTTCCTAGTGGTTTAGAAAGTGTTAAGAATTTGCTGCGCGTGCATTGCTAATTTTGTTTCATTTCAAATTGACTGAAAACAAGAGATAATACATCTATGTCTATTATTTGGGTTATTATTTGGAGATTGGCACATTACATTGTCTTTCACTATCATAGTCATATGTATTTTATTGTTTTCTTGCACCAGCGCTTGCGCTTATCCACGCGAATATAGTTGCTGTGCGGGCAACAAGCTAGCTAGTGGTAGATATCGCTGGCGTTATGTTTTGTTTTATTTAAATTAATAGTTTCGCCAAGACTCATGTTGTATATTGTTATGTATATAAGTTCGACGAATTTGAGAAATAAACCTTCTGACGAATAGAATAGAAATAAAAATAATCTTAAAGGCACAGTGTAACTCGGAATACTCGTCCCTAATTGTCGCCGACTTCGCTAGGTTCATAACTGATATCACTTTGATATTTGACGTACTGTAGCTCAAACTGAACTGAACTGCGGTTCGCGAGACGCCTTTTTATATTACATGCCGTTATTACTACTACATAAGAGAAAGGTCGTTGACCTGTTCCAAGAACGTGACGGTGAATATATTCGAATCGACCGCGCGACAATCAATCTATAATCGACGCTATGTATATCGATTATATAAAAGATTCATTGTTCTGTGCCTCAAGAAATCAACGTGAACTTTCGCGATGCTTAGACGCGTAGACTTTAGTTCTGGAATGATCTTTCATCGTAACAATATTAGGTAATAATTTAGTGAAATACTTTATAGCACTTTGTGAATTTTGTTTAATTATTACTGGATTAACTTTATAAATTTTTAGACCAAACAGTAGTGCTATATTACATGGGCAATGATAGTACATGATGAATTGCGGACAAGTTTCTTTAATCGCTGAATAGTATAGACACAACTGTTATAAAGCTTAACATGAAACACGATTTTATATATAGTGAAAATTTTGAAACTATAACGTATTTATTGAAAGGTCAATGAATTTTGTCAAAAAGATTTTTGCTGATAATTCGCAAAATAATCAACTGTTGCTTTATTACAAATAAGAAGAAGAATACAAACATAATTACTTGTGTTAATAACAAGTCTTTATGTGCTCAAGAAATTAAGATACAAAAAATTTAACGAATTTTAGAAAAAAAAAATATAAAATTTCCTACGAAACGACCCCATTTTCATTTATCAACAAAATATACTACAGTCATATAACTTCCTATTCTAAAAATATAAATATATATCTCCGAGATAGAACGATTCGAAGGTTTTTTATAATTTTCTAAGGAAATAGGGCTGTTTTAAAAATATGTATACAGATGGTTTAGATACCATATATATTTTTAGTTAAATAGGATACTTCTCTTACTATATAT
>PKRV01000439.1:334699-352283 GCA_003709505.1 Hyphantria cunea | reverse complement strand
TATATATATATATATATATATATATATATATATATAACTTTTTTAAATAAATTAGTACCTAAAGTACATCTGAATTGCATATTAATAAAAAAATATACAATGGAAAAATCTCAATTATACATATAAAGTACTTGCATGTTTTCCATAGGGCATTTCTCGATTTTCTAAATTTCTTTAAATATGCAACTATTATTTTAGGCGATGAATAATATTTTTTTTCCTTGGATGATCTACGATGACTGCCACCAAAAAACAACAGGCTTGAGTGCCAACCCTAATCCAAAATTTTTAAATTGAATATCTCTAGGGTCCCGTGTTCATAATAGCATAAAAAAATGCGACCGACCGTGACTAGAATCTTCAGAAAAAACCCAAATGTTAGAAATAATTTTTTCGCCCAAAATAGATGAGATTTTTTACTCTTTTTTAAATACATTTGTACCTAAAATACACATGAATCGTAATAAAGAATCCTCAACTTAAAAAAAGTTTTATTATGGAGATAAAGCAATTTTATGATTTCTATGGACATTTCTCGATTTTCTAAATTTCTGAAAAGTAATCATGTAACAATTTTCGGGATTTAAGTAGAAATTTTGTTTGACTGTAACCTGTCTAAAATGCAAAAAAAAAGTTTGCAACTGAAGTGAAATAATATACTGGGCATCGGGCGATCCGTGTTTGCATTTGTCCCCTGATATCATTACAAAAACACCTTCACAATATTTCAATTACAAAACCTCTATCAACAAGTTTGTTGTGGTCATTTAGTTAAGGCCAAACATTGTTTTAGCAAAGATCTATCGGAACCGTCGTTCATTCTAATCATCATTGTTTATAAGTAGCTACTGATATTTATATATACTGCTATAATGTTTAATGTTCTATCTTTACAGATAACCGTCCAACAACTGAAAGAGCAGGTTCGCGAGAAATTGGGAATAGAAATACATTTGCAGAGACTCATTTTTTGCGGCCGAGTATTACAAGATGAAAAAAGATTATCCGAATATGGTATGCTTTATGTACTAATGCACAATTTAATCCCAATTTCAGTTCAATCCTACTAAACACGTAAACATTTGTTTTTGCCGATATTCATTGAACTTTAGACACATTATAAAATTTTAAGGTTTCTCTCTTAGGTATGTAGCGGATTCTTTGGACTCGTTGAATTGAATTCTAACTTAACACACTTTTCAAGGGCCGATGACTATACAGAAATTTAATGAGTTGTTTGTTCTATTATCCTCATCAGAATCTTCAGAATTGACGAATTTTTCCTGTATATAAAATTTTTATAGTTTCTACAGAAGTAGTAATGACAATCATCACTATAAATAGATAATTAACGATAAAACCTTAACAATTATGCTTTTGTACCTAAAAAACAGAAAATAATTTTGTACACCGTAATTATAAAATATTTTTGAAGACATTTTGTAATATGGACCATAAAATATTTTTGAATATACAACTTACAATAATAAATAGAGTTACCAATTTCTGTTAATAAAATATTTATACAAACTATTGACATTCAGCGCTTTACAGTCCTACAATGCAAACAGTTACTCTTACATTTAAGAAGGACTACGACCTCTCTATATTTATTTCACATGTGAATCGTATCTTGGAGTGAATGGGATTGAGATTATGATAATATTGCTCCAATTAGTCAAAGGGTATAATATACCCTTTGACTAAAGATGTCAGCCTCGTCATCTAATGGTCGTCGGGTCGAAACACTAAGTGCTGCATTCAGATATTGTATGGGCAAATACCGAGGTCAAAACTGCCCACTGCTATTAAAAAAAAAGTGATTAATATTACTTAATATACCTAATAAAATATGACCTAAAAAGGAAGAATTTTTGTTACGCCTAAAAAAATTTTCTATTTATGATATTTTTGAGAAAGTAGTTATACGACCCTTCTATATTTCTATCCCATCTTGCTTTGGATAAACGGCTTTATTCCCACTACCAAGGTCACGCCTTTTACTCACACTTTCTTAGCATCTTTCCTGTCTGTTAAGGACTGTTTGTTATTATAGACTTGGTTTAAATCATTTAATAAACATATATGTCAAGTAAGTTGGAAAACGCAACGAACAAACAACGGAAAAAGCATACCAACTTTTCACAAGGTGGCCAATGACCTATTAAACGCTGCGGCAAAGAACAGAAATGGTTGTTGTGGCGAACCTTTGGGGATATAATGATGATGATATAGGATAGTTTATTATATCTGCTATTCTACCCGCCTTTCGAATCACCTCGAGCTCATAAAAATCGTCTGTTAATTTGATCTGAATCTAAATTCTATTTCATTACTTCAATTAGATAACGGCAGCTCATTCTGATATATTTGACTGTATAATTTTTTTATTATGTACAGACGTTAACGGAAAGGTGGTGCACCTTGTTCAACGCGCCCCGCCATCTACAGAAAATCGGCCGAGTGATAGACCATCTACCTCGACCACCAACACTCACAGTAGTAGTGCCACTACTACCCCTAATACAGAGCCCAGCTTAAATACAGTGCCACAGCAGATTAGGCGGCTTATGGTAATTTTGTTTTTTAAGAATTATGATTTGTATTGCTTTCATTGCGAGGGTTGATCCAAAAGATAATATCTGATAAAAATGAAAACTGTGCTAGTTGATGTACACCTACATTATAAATTTAAAATAAAAGAAAATATGGTATAAATAAGCACTGATATCGGGTTAGATTCAGTTACACCATCCCTTGGGAGACCTTCATCAGTGACGTGGACCTAGTCGCCTAACCCAAGATAACCGTAGAAATCCAAAGTGAAGAGTTTGGTGGAGAAGGTTATAGCGTCGCAGAAGAGACACGCGTTTACGTTACTTTTGGATCACAACTCGTTTATTGATATTTTGCCAGTATCAGTTTCTATCAATTACAAATTGAATGTAAACATATTTAATCCTTTAACTTTTAAGTTATAGAGTAATAAAAAAAAATTATTGTAGGAGGTACTGGCTGCCCCGCCTGACTTTCTTGCTGGCCCGCAGTCTAATTACCCGGGGCCTATTGATCGCCTCGATTTCATCGCTCGAATGATTAATGAAATCAAAACAGCATTACGAAATCTAAGAGCTCATGTTGAAGACAGGGTACGTGATATTGAATAATATTTTAGATTTTATCTTGGTATGATAAATAACTATGGTGATAATGTTGTTTCTCTTCTCTACCACTCATTCTGCATATGTCGCCGTGTATGTCATTCACATTGCTATCACAGAATATATCGTAAGTTAAGCATGTTATTTACGTTATTGGTTAGCTTTTAGTAGACTTCATGTATGTTATCTCTAAACAGAATGTGCAGGGAATAGGAATGTTGACAAATTTTCAGATTATTTATATAATACATTACTTAAAAACCCAAATAGTAATACGATATTAAAACGCTTAAATAATTATTAAACTTAAACAGTAGTCGAGAGTTTGTTTCTGTGACATCATAGCTCCTAATCGTATGCACCGACTTGGAATTTTTAATTTAAAGGCACTCTATTGGCCGTTTTCACCAATGTCTCTTAAATTTAAGGGACCATTTCTAAGGGAGAGAGTTAGGTAACCCTTAGCGATATTTTCGTTTTCACTAATCTTTAGGGGGTACCTAAGTGCTTAGACGTCTCTTAAAGTTTAGGGCCTCGAATGTTGACCACACACCTAACCAAACCCCTAACAAGGTAATCTCTTAACTTGTTGCACGTTTTGCTTAAATTTATGGAAACCGAGGTGTTATGGGATGTTTACGATGCTTTTGAGACTTAAAGATAATAAATAATCCTAGTATATTCAACACGTTGAGAATACTGTGATAGACC
This sequence comes from Hyphantria cunea, assembly GCA_003709505.1. Taxonomy (NCBI): domain Eukaryota; kingdom Metazoa; phylum Arthropoda; class Insecta; order Lepidoptera; family Erebidae; genus Hyphantria; species Hyphantria cunea. The sequence goes on along the minus strand of PKRV01000439.1, from coordinate 348,411 downwards.
AACTTTATTTACAAGATAGGGCGTAAAGATATTGAGGTTATTTTTTTATTGAATAGAATTGAACAAATATTGGAATATCCTGATGCTGAACATATACATGTATATATATTAAACAAAATCATATTCTTTTGTATTATATGTTTATTACTTAGTAATAATAATCAATTTTATAATTTTAAAAGACGATCAGTATATATTGCGTACTTTTACGATTTTCGAAATCCCTACGGTATAGGAGACCCTTTGTGGTTTCAATTAGCATGGTGAAAACGAAATTAGGTAAGATTTAAATTTAGGAGCTACCTAAAAGTAAGGGGGTATCTAGTCAAGAGATGGTTTATGTTACTAATTTGAATATAGTTATTTAATTTCATAAATTAAAATTATTTTGTCAACATTCTTACTATTTTTGAATGGAAAAATTTAATTAAGTATCTATCTAGTTGACTCATTTTTTATATGCTTTACGACAGAGATAAATTCTGATCTATATATATATATATATATATTATAATGCATGCAAAATTAATATGTAAATATTGAATATCATATATTTCTTAAAATGAAAAAACGACTGCTTCTTAATATTGAATTGATTAAAATATTGGATATTATTATACTAACGATATAAGTACGTTTAATGTTATGTTGCATTATGCTTAAGTACAAAATACATATGCATTTTTCTTCCGCTTAGTAAGTAGAGATGTGGTGTATTTCAGTGTTGTTTTATATAAATACTATAACATAGATAACGGTTCTCGCAATGCCGTTCTGATCATCAATGATCTCTTAACTGAAGACAGTGTTACTGTTTGACTGCTTGATTACCGGATTGTATTGTCTTCAAAGCGGGTAGATAACTATTTAGTTACTTAAAGCATCTTAGATGCTGACAACCCGTTATTTTATAAGATATTACATGCATACCCATGAACAAATTGATAAGCATGTTGCCTTTTTACCCTACAACATCAAAATAATTTATTCATACAAGTTCTAAAACGCAGTTGTACTATTAACTTACAAATAACAATAAATTTTAAAATCTCACTGTAACACCACTTTCTACGAATATAACACGTTACTCCTATGTTTATATTTATCTCTGTTATTGTATGTAATGATGCTATTAGTTGATTATAATTATATTTTCTTACTAGTAGTTGTTTATGTTGTCAATGTGCTTACTGTAGGAAAATAGGAGTACAGCAGCTAGCAGTGAAGTTCCCGTAGAACCTCTGGAAAGCGAACCTACAGCTGATGAGTCACAAGAGGAGGTAACGTAGTGACGTTTTAGAAATTCTGATATAGCACGAAGATAGTAGACGTAACAAATGAGACCACATGTTAATCCCAACTGCGTTGGAGGTTATACCCGACATGCTCATAGAGTTAATAAATAAATAATAAATAAATATTTCGGTCTTCTAACACACGACGCCATCTAGTCCCAAACTAAGCAGAGCTTGTTTTATGGGTACCAGATAACTGATATTACTAAACAAATACTTTTTTTTGTAAATACATACATATTATACATATAACACCCAAACTCCGAAACAAATATTTGCAAATCATACAAACATTTGGTCCGACCCAGGACTCGAACCCGAAACCTCATGGACAGCAGTCGCGTACGCTACCACAGTTGTTACCGAGTTGTTAGCTTAAAGCTAGTTTTCCTTTCTATGTAAATTTAAAATAAAAAGTGTAAGAATGCCGAAAGTCAGGCGCATATGACAAGCTCTCAAATATCTTGTTAATAACAAAATGTAAATAAAAAACTTAAACATCTTAATTTCAAAAGACAGTGTAATTTGCTCCATACACGTTGCTTTCCTTCCTGGCAGCTAGGATAGATGGCAAGTTGTAGTGTGGTCTGTTAGAGTTACCTGGTATGGTATACCTAGTATGGTATACCTGGTATGCTATAGGTGCATGAAGTTTCTAAGTGTGTTTGTCTCTGTACCAAACATAATTATGTAATTGTATTACATAAACGTTAAAAATAGAGTGGACATTACTTATTTATGTTCATTTTAATATTAACCTTATTCAAAAAATTAAGCTTTCGTGTGATTTGTGGGTTTCTTTGATATGCGATTTAATAATTGAAATCAAAACGTGAGTGTATATGGCGTGTTTTTTTACACACAGCCGGAAACTCGTGATGATAGCGACGAGGCTCCTGAACCTTCACGTCAAGGTCGTAACAGGTGCGTAAAGCGTAAATTTTCTACTGACCTTAACCTATTTTATGCCGATACCGAGCCTAAACAATAATTGCAATATGTCATCTTTAAACTACATACATAGTAAGTAAATCTCACAATAACTTTAAGTTACTTTTACGGGAATCACACGGTTTTAATGCTCGATTTGACTTCCACTTGTATTTGATCAGATTCTTGACAGTTAAACACAAGTTATTCAGGGCGATACACATGTTCATTCGACCCAAGTATGCGATCCTGATCTGTGAGAGCCGTTGCTTACATCTCTAATTCCACCTATACGTGCAAAATACTTTGCTATCATTGACTTCCCAAATTTTCTCTATCATTGAACTTCTAATTTTCATACCCAATTGCCTAGTATCCGGTTGACGGCTGGTTGATGGCTATAGGGTTGCTTCCTGTTAGAATTAATGATAGTCTTAGGAAAATAAAGTATTTTAATATGCCTCCGGTTGACTTTTGGCGATATAGGTATAAGTGTGTAAATGTTTGCATATATTGTTGCCTTCAGCACTAACTGAATTGTTAGCTTTAGAGCAGATTATATTATCTTTATGACAGATTCGCTTTACGTCAGAAATGCAGTGAACTCAATATTTCTATACCCAGTTTACTGTAAACTGTCAAACCACTCATCAACTGGGCTTCAACTGGGCTATTAGTTTTGAATACCTCATTGTAGCTACAAAAGCTATAAGTAGGAATTAATCCCATCTCTTGTTTTGAGAAGTAGTGTCTGAATGCTCAATATTCCGTAAAATCATGCATTGATACCTGAAAAGCTACGATACCTTCAGGGGCCAAAATCGGTGGTGACAATTTGTGTAGTCTCTATCGTCAACTTACTTCAGACGTAAAGTACACTTAAATTGTTTATTTTCGTAATTTACAGACCTTTCGTAAGGGCAACTCGGTCCCGGCCTCAGGACCTCGCCAATCTGATTGCGGAATTAGAACAACTTACGAAGCAATTTAGTCCTTTTAGAAATCTTTACATCAGAATGCTGCGAGATACTAGTCTTCAATTGGTGAGTAATACTAATACCTTTTAAAAATCAATTATCTGGCAATTTTAAAATATATTAATAATAAAATATTCATTAGTGCCTAGAGACTAGTAATAATGTTTTATTTGTGCATTATGTATGTATAATTATCAGCGGCAAAGTAGTCTATATAAATAAATAAAATTGGAGTGTCTGTTTGTAATATTAAAACAGTTTTTACTAAATGTATATGTATACCGAATTGTATTTATAAATGGCATACATGGTTTATATACAAAGGTAGCATTTTTTTCAATTTTTTTTCTGTCTGTTTCGACTAACAAACAGACAACGGCGCTACCCGCGGTAACAACAGTAAACGCGGGTAACACTGCGGGGCTCATTAAGTAATGAAATATAAACCTAATTTTTTTTTTGTAGAATAAGTAAACTTGGTAAAGATTTTTTATACCGTGTATTCCATAATATAGATGTATCATTGGATAGGTTTTATTAGTGTTGCAGAAACTATTTTTTGATTAGGACAAATGAGAAAGACAACAACTCATATATCTATTGTACCTTCTTGGAAAAGATCAAAGGTAGGCATATATGGGACTTTTGTATCATCTTGGGTATCTCATGGTAGGGATTATTTTTGTATTTATTTGGCTGGAAGTATAAACGATCACAACCTTTTTAAATTACCAGATTTGTAAAAAAAAACAGATATCAGTTTACAATGCAATCCGTATAGGTTGTACAAGTCGACAGTCTTGGAAAGTAACGTTGTCATATACATATTTGTAACATTTTTTTTGTTGTATTACGTGTGTGCGATGAAGATTATTAATAAAAAAAATGTAGGTATATTTATTTTCTTGACTTTACTTATCGCCAGTTGAAGAACGGTATACTATATAGTCCTCGTGCTTCACCCAGGTGGAGATATTAGGTGAAGCATGGGTATGTCCCACTAAATATGTGTTTCATTGATAAGGTTATTCCCCAACATAAACTCACATTCTTTTTTATCTATATTTTTATTGAAATTCAATTTTTTTTTATCTCTCATTGTTCTCGTCTTTGCAATGGTCATGTATGTTCTAACAGCAAGATGCACACGCCGAAGAAGAGCGTCGAAGGAATCAACGAACGGTGGACCTGATAGCTTCAACAATGCACTCTTTCGCGCACGCCTATCATGCTATCAGCGACTTCAATTTTGCTGTCGGCCACCGGCGTCTCGTCGCAGAGTCCGGTCTATTGCGTCATGGGTTCCCTATGCAAGTAAGTTATTAATAACAGGTTTTATGTCTAAAACTCATTATTTGTAGTTATATCACACATCACTTAACAATGATAAAAGACTATTTTAAATTGTAATGTTTGATATTGTAACGTAATGAATATTACCTTACTAAGTCTGAGGTTTTAATTCTAAAGGCGAAGTTTTAGATATACTATTATTTTATGATTTTTTATTAGGTAGCTTAATCGATCTATTTTTATTCATATTTTAAGTATAGCGTTTTATTTCGTCTCAACTTAGTTGATTCATTAAACCTGTGTCGATTAGCACATAGTATACATGTATAAAAGTAACTTAAGAAAATAAATAATAAAATGAAGCATGAACAGATAATTGCACGATACACTGATAGACTGCACGTTTGGCCTAGTGGTTTAAGTGGTCGCCACACCGCCTCCTACTGCGCCAAGTGTTGTCAAGTGTTGTGCCTACATGGCAGAATACTTTGTGTGATCCATAAATTGTTGTTCTAAGTCTGGGTGTACTTTGTGTCCGTTCCATGTATGTTTGTAGAGTCCCCCGTGACACAGGTTGTATACTCCTAATACGGGAGTTGTCTTCTTACTAATTAAAACTAATTTTCATTAATCAATTTGAATGTTTGTCATGTCATGTATTAATTTAAATGACAGCGCAGTTTGAATATACATAACACATTGGTATAATAATATGGCCTCATGATTTAAGTTTATATTTCGAAATGTCACTTTAATTATAAAACAGGCTCGGTTATGTGCTATTGATAAATGAAAGTACGAACTAAAAAAATTATTAATCTTGTTCATGTAGGATACTACACTTTTTTTTACATTACTATACAGCTGTGTGTGTTATCATAATGAAAAATATAATTTTAGACAATCCATTAAAAAATCCGGCTACATTCAGATTTTGTAAAGTAAACCATAAATACGTAATAATACCAATATTTCAATAGATCTACTTACAGTGGACCCCTTTTTTATTGATACAATCACTTTTTTTATTAACTCATATTGAGCATTAATCTATTAGTGTCGCCAATTTCAACTTTTTGTAAAAGCGAACTATTCAAAATTGGATATAAAAATCAATTATATCGTTAGTGAATTTAATAGTGATTAAAATAAAATCGTTTTGATTATATTCACAAAAAATCTGTACACAGTAACATATAGTAATGTGCCCATAACAGGCCCACATTAATGTGGTTCAATCCAATCGACGCCCACCGCAGCAGCAACCTGGCAGAAATTCCGCTACAGAGAGCACAGCTGGTACCGGAGCATCTTCAGCTACACAAAATGCCTCGGGGGCACAGACTGCTCCAAACAACCTACCATCGACCAACAATCACGAGGGACAGCCTGCGGGACTGAGCTTTCCTGGTAGGAATCCCGCTCAACTCACTGTCGATATAAATGTTCAAATAGAACCTATTAAATATGAAATACAAATGGACCTTACACCGTTTTCCTTAGACAATTTCGTGTTCAACGATCTAAACCCAACGGTCGTGAACAGCCAAGCCTCACCAACTCAGGTCGGGGAACAAACTTATCAAACTGATCTAACTCACCGGTATAGTCAAGTAGGCCAAACAGGGCAGCTATATCAAGGTGTTCAGACAAGTCAAACTTACCAAACCAACAGACGACATGTAATTGGTAAAATTATTTGATAAAAATAAGTTGGGACTCACGAGGTTCATGATTATTGTCACTTCACACTTGACCATTATATTAAACTGGTTCAAAATTATTGGCTTAACAAGTATATCATTATTATTTAAGGTTTGGTTATAAGTTTATGATATTTAATTAATATTACGTATGTATTCGAAGTCTGTGGTATTGTGTAACAGTGACTGCCTTTGGTAAAATGTTTTTTTTGTAATGTGGATCTGTCCTCTTACTCGTTGTTTTATTATACGCATATATGTACGTACTTGGTTTAGTGAATATACAAAACAATTAAACATTCAGATACAAATTTTTTCACATTTAACTTCCACACGAAACGAGGATGCGAAGGAACCAATTTTAAGTCCCAACTCGATAGAGTTTGGTTATCAGTTATACTTCGTGTATCCACCAACAGTGAACTCACATCCATGTATTTTAAAAATGTGAGTAGTCTGAATGAAGACTTAAATAAAAAGTATTTTGAATAAGATACTAAAATTGTAAATACCGTTGGATTATAATCTATTTTGTGAGATAACATTTTCCTATTTGAAGTTTTCACTTCTATAGATTGTAATCTACCGCAAATAATGCGTCCAATTGTAAGCAGTATATTATGGTTCTCAATTAATAGTTTGACAATGCACATTCTCGCGAGGTACATGTGACATAGTTCATATCAGTACTACTAAATGAATGTATTATCTTGAACATGCACATAAGCTAATATATTTATTTTATGACTTTTGAATATACACCTGATACACAAAGCTCCACTTTATGCAATTATGTATTTATAAATGTGTTTGCTGGTTTTTACATTGAAACAACACTGTTATTTTGTCCTAGATTTTGCGAATTTGGTTAGAGGATTGAGTCAAACTGGTAGTCTCAGTGGTGTAGAAGTCGTGATGAGTATGGAAGATGAGCATGGGGGTACAGTAGGTGTCGGTACAATATACACTGGAAATAATAATACTAATGCAGCCGGCACTGGTACGCGAACGGGAACGGGTACAGCAACAGGCAGTGATGCCGGGACTGGCCCTGGCACAGGATCTGCCAACGCCACGGGTACTACTACAACAACGGGCTCGGCTACGGGCACAGGTGCAGATAGTTTCGGAGAGCGCGATGCCTCCGAAGGAGGAGGTACGATCTCTAAACGTAGTGTGATCCTTGTATTTACATTCTTAGTATATTTTATAATTGGTGGTTTGTGGAAACTTATGTTACTATTATCAAATTCTAACCAGTGTTGGGCAAAATTTAATTAAAAAAGAAACAAAGAACAATAAAGTTATCAGATTTAGTTGCAACTTACAATAAAAATAGTTAATTGTAATTGCAAGATATCATAACCAACAATGAGTTGACTGTGTAAGTAAAACTTTGCACTTAATTAATTATTAGTAGTTTGATGCATGTTTACAATTAACAGATAACAATTAGTATTGTGTTTTGTGAATTGTTATATGGAGATACGTACCTTACGTCAAATGGTGCATAATAGTCATACATACAAGAATTATTTATAATTTTTTCGAAGCACAACTTAATTGGCATACAAATAATGAAATTTACTAGATAGTATAGATAGCGATACGTAGTGTTCCATATAAAAAGACTTACATAGCAGGAAAACATTATGATTGACAATTAATTACATTTTTGAAAAAAAATTAAATATGAATCCTTAAGTACGTAATGAGTGCAAACACTTCTTTTACTAATACAGACTTCTTCTTACATGGTAACTTTCTCAAGTTGATATGCCATTTCACAATGATTGCGAATTAATTTCAGCAGGCGATTCCGTTACATGAATATCGGTTGGATTGCAACGTTTTTAAGCTTCCATAACGTTTTAAAAGAAGGAAAAGCATTTGCTATTTAAAGTTAATCAAATTTAATGACGTTTAGTTAGTTTAGCCTCATTAATATTTAAAACGATTTTATCCGAAGTAAATATAAAAAGACTGTCGTCTGATTGATTGGAATCATTAAGGTATTTACAGCGGAATCGTCTATTTGAGATAAAATTGCTAACCTGCGACGTTTGATCTTGTTGCTCTCTCCAAACTCTTGTACTTTGTACTGCGACATGCTTGTAGATTGAAGATGCTCACTTCTCTCGTCGTCGTTTTCACGTATCCCTCCGTCAGAACTCCCAAGTATGCAGACTGCCATCTAAATTACCAGCCACCGTATTTTGAAATCAGCTTACCGTTGATCTGCCCAGTTTTTTTCCAATATGCATCAAACCATTTACGGAGGTTATAAATACAATCTCTCACCGGTAAAGAATTTACTAGCATTCTGCTTTATATTGCCAGGTAACCAGGTTCTTAGAAAAAGCAACAACAAAATTTAAAAAAAATACCTAAGGCATCAAATTTACCCACGGCCGTGTTCTGTCAATGACTTATAGCAATCCTCGACGCACTTTGACGCACCTAGAGGTTACTTTTTTGAAACTAGACAAACATGAAATTATCATGTTAAATTGTAATGTTAATTAAATTTCCTAAGAAAAAGTTTAATCCATTTGGGCAAGTGACGAACAACAAAGAAATCGGTTGTCTCTCTTTTGACGGTGTTGGTAACCGATAACGGCAGGTTTAAAGTAAATATAATAGTATTAAAAATTTCAGACATACCCTCTTTTTGAATATCCATGGCAAATCAATATTACAAACAATCGATTTCCGATTGTAATTCCGATAACTAACACTTTGAAAACAGTAGATATTTCGAATAAATGATAACGCTAATGAGCACTGATGCACTGTTTCCACTTTGGGTGCACAAAATTAAAAGTTCCATCTATTGTATTGCAATTTATTTTATACCTACGGATAGAAGGGCTTGGTTATCCTGTAACTGTAAATGATGACATAATTGATGACATGAACTATGGCGGGACCGCTGTGCATTGTTTGCTTCTGCAAAAATAATTAAATTTTGCCCGACATGTCTGCCTAACTTAGTCCCATAACATATTCTTTTTTTTTATTAAAGAATTGAATATAAAAAAAATAGTTGAAACCCACACTGAATGAGTATTAGTTCATAGTTACTGAAAACTTTGTTAAACATTAAAATACATTTTCCTCAGTCTTCGTACCAATGCCATGGGGGCCAACAGGACCAACAGCTGAGGTCCTACAAAATCTTGTTCACTCAGTGGTTCGACAAACAATTCCCGAGGGTATGACTATGCATTTTGCCGATGGCACAGATCCCACACGCCAAGCAACCGGGGATCCAGTAACTGTCACACCTATAATGCAGTATATCCAAGCGAATCAACAGGCCCAACTTCAACAAATCCTTCAGGCTCAATTTACAGGGGTTCAGCCCTTCCAACCCCAACAGCAAAATCCCCCCCAGGTCTTACAGACCCAACAACAGAATCCCCAAGCAAACCCTTCGCGGCCGCAACAGCCTGGTCAAGCTACGGAGGGTGCTCAAGAGGTACCAAATACGAATAACCGTTCTCCACAGGGTAAGAAAAACAGATGTCTTTATTGTACTGTACATGGTTTAGATGATAATGCATTTTAAATGAATAAGAATTATTATATTCTAAGCCCACTTTGATTTCAGCACACTTGCATCTCCGACGTGCTGCTCCAGGGCGCCCTACAACTGTTGCTGTTGGTGTCTACGATAGATACTTGCCATGCGACAGCCCACACAGTCGCAATCAACTACCGCAACCCAGGTAACGTAGTCGATAAGGCAAATTCTATAATAACATAATCTATTACAGCTTAATCACCTTTAAAATTTACTATATTTTGGCTTATTAATTAAGAGTAAGAGGTCAAATTTCCAGTTTACAGAACCAGAACCAGAGGAGACCAGAGCTTAGTATTCACAATTTATTTTATATTCTCTGTAACGTATAGTTTAAATGTCGTTTAGACCGGGACTAAGCAACGTCACTTCGAATTTCTCGTAACTTCTTTCGATTGAAAAGTAACAATTCTCGTGTCAAAATGTAGCCTAGAACCTCTTTATTCCTCACAATATCACTAATGTTGCTGAATTGCTTTAAAACCATGAGTAACATTGCAGACTTGAGATAATCCCCCATTTCCTCTAAATTTTAACTGGCTGGCTATTTAATAAAGGTTGAAGGAAAACCATAACGGCTTAGATAACTTTGTTAGTTCAGGAGTTGTAGAGGCTTAACTAGGAAAATGCGCTCACTTGGGAAACTTCCTACAATAATAACGAAATAGTAAGTAAAAATTATTCATAGTAATAAATACCAACCCGCCTTCTAAATCCACAGGCCATTATGTGAGACTACGGAACCCTAGTCTATTCGTGACCTGACACACACTTGACGGTTTTTCTATTTCCTTGCAAAGATGATGGAGAAGGCAGTTATAAAAAGTTTTAGTATCAAATTTAATTATGGCTATAATTTTGATTGTGCTTCAGTGAAGCTTTTTCATTAACAATTTGAATATAAAAAGCTTAATCTAAGTAAAAACTCTTTGGTGTATACAAACAGGCATCGCCAAGAGGTGATAAGTAGAGCAGAGGAGCGCTTAAGGCGGCAAGCTGATGCAGCTCATGATAGGGATGTACGAAGATTGTTCAGAACGAACCTCAATGATGTAAGTCTTTCTGTATTGTGGACCCAATCATTCCAATTGTTACACTAGAACTACACGAGGGCGACTTCTTCTTCCATATATAGTTTAATTAAATTGAATTTTGTTTTCTTGATTCTTTTTATTTTTAAAGATTTTTGGGAAGTATACGTTTTAAAATAATTGTGTGTATTTATAACTGTTCCTTTCCAGGGTCATATCCAGGTGCTACGGCAGTTGCTCCATGGCAGTCCAGGCGAAGAAGGAGTTTATGTCAGTGCATTGATGGTGACGATCGTAAGTATATTGCAAATTTTAAAGCGAAATATCTTTTTAATTCAAAGTTCTAAAAATCTGAGAATTGGAAATGTTCTTGTCGAGGAAATCAAATAAATTTACAAGCTAAAATTAGAAATTAAAATCCCACTACGCAAGCACTTAATCGAGTTACTTACAATCCTTTTTGGAAAAGAGCTGGACCGATATTAACCAAACATAGCTAAAAACAACTGCAATAAACTGACTTCCAAATGAAAAAAAACGCATCGAAATCGGTCCATTCGTTTGAGGGCTACGACGCCGCAAACCTAATAAACCTCTCTTTTTGCGTCGGATGTTATCCCTACCATGAGATAAGCAAGGCGGTACAAAAGTCCCTGTCATTGTCCTTTGAAGTATTTATAGATAAGAAATTGTATAACTGATATCCAATGAAGATGGTCTTTTAAACATAACTGATATTATATTGATACCTGTTAATGTATTTGTTTCAGGCACGTCACTTTTGTTTGAACCAGGAAGCAATGCCAACGTTTCCTAGGGGACGACTGGTGCCAAATGAGTTCTTACTGTTGCACAAGTTGATGCGTAGTTACATTTACAATCTGCTCCAACGATCTGCTTCTGCAGACTTTAGGCCTGCATCTGATATCTTTCTGGAAACATTTGCAGATTTCCTTGAAAATGTTGTAAGTTTTGTAGATGTTTTTCACATTTCAAATATAATGGAATTATCAATACACGGTGTATAGCATACATATAAAAACTCATTATTATTTTTCAGAGCAACATTACACCGATGCGTAATGGTATTGATTTCATGAGCACGATTCGAGGATTTGCTCGTGCACGGCTTCCGGGTATTGCATCTTGCATACTGTACGACGAGACCGACAATATAGCCTCAACGAGGTTCTACTCTGGATTCGGGAGATTATTTACAGATTTATGCGCATTACTTGTCTCTTGTTTCGCACATGGCATTGGATCATTACGAGACACGTTCCGCGTGTTCATGGTAAGATTAGTTCATAATAGTTTCACAAATTATTTACTAAATCTGCAACATATATAACATATTCATTTGGATAAGGAATAGTATATTGGTCAAAGTAACTTTGAAAGTATAACTAAAAGTTAAATAAAACGAATTACATTCATAAACCACGTGATGGCAAAAACCGCATTCAAATCAGTTATGTAGTTTAAAAGATCTTGATGTACTGACTTTATTTTATATCATGTAAAGAAGAATACACTATAACGTGTTTCCTAACGTAATTATTGCCGCCATGTTGGCAGTAACAAATAAGTGTTGCTTTTATTATCACATTACGGGGAGAGGAGATATTTTTAAGTTCGATTGACACAATATAAACTTTTAATATTTCCCTGAAGAATGTGTTCTTCTATCTTACTTTGTTTTCTTAATATGCCAATCTGACGCCACCATGACGGCACCACTGTGACGAAACGCACTTTAGTATAAAATGAGTTATTGTTTCACAGGACGCGCTGGTCACTGATTTCAGCTCAACAGTACGACGGCCGCTGCTCAGACTTGCTAATTTGAATTACTTCGCCGCTATTAACAATATGGCTTACTCTGAAATTCAACATTATGTTGTGTTGAGTGCTAACGTGAGTGTTCTAATATTTTTTCTACGTTATAATAATATTCATTAAAATTTTAGTTAAATTAAATTATAAAGCATTCTTTGCGATTAATGCAAATCTTCAAAGTAAGTGTTATTAACACACGAGGCTAATTTTAAAAATAAAAAAAAAAACATAACAATCATTATTTATGTTATTGTTACTGTCCTTGACATACCTGGCAACCTTAATAAGTCGTATACAAAATTATATTATATTTCATTATAATCGAAGCAACTATTACATTATTGATAAGTTATGGTTGAGGATTTTATTGTATCACGTGTCATTTCAGTCGCGACGACGAGAACGGACGTTTCCTCTAGAAATATCGCACGTGATACTTCGCCGCGAAGAACCCGTGTTGGCAAACCCACCTGCAAATCCTGCCGCGAACGAATCGCAAGCACAGGCTATCGCTCCAGTCGCACAAAATGTTAATCCTGAGCCAGTGGTGGAGTCACAGGCCGCTACTTTGGGCCCACGAGAGACTGATGCCTCCGATGGCGAACCCGCTGATATGAGTGTCGAAGATACGCCATCATCGACTTCCGAGGAAACAGCCTCGAAGGCCGAGCTCCCTTCTACACGCATCAAGCGCGCAGCTCCGACGGACGAGGACACGGCTTTGGAAACCGGGTGCACGTCTTCGAACACGGAGCCTACGGCATCTAGTTCTGGACACATGGTTACGAGACGGGAACGCGCAGCTGCAACTGCTGCAGCTGCTGCAGCTCATAAAACAAACCCGTCACCCAGTCGATCAAATACCGAGTACGTAAATAGATTCAATCATTCGGGCTCTCTTTTTATAGTTTGCTTGTAAAGAGTTAATATCTAGATAATCCGCTCAAGGTACTTTTTAGTACATAACAGTTGAGATAAATATGTTATCAAATCGAACATGTACAATGCCAATTTTGAAAACTTTATGACTAAATAGTCAAGAATTTAACTGTATATAT
>PKRV01000439.1:317394-334541 GCA_003709505.1 Hyphantria cunea | reverse complement strand
ATATATATATATTACAAAGTTGTTATTGCTCTCACCAATAGGTTATAAAGTGGTGATGATGAGTATAAAAAATCTTACTTATGTTACATCTTTTTACTTATTTTAATGTTTTTGCCTTTATCTCAATTTGCCAAACATAATAATAACATTATAGTTCTAACTAAGGAGTTATTACTCCTTAAAACTTGGTTCATTGGCATCAGTGTGTTGATATATTCACACATATCCAAATGAAGTTGCGTATATCTTCAGGAATAGTAGGCAGAGGAATGAGCCACCATCTCCATCAAACAATGGTGGTAACAAGGACGAAAACGCACGACCCGTGAGTATTATTTAAAAACTAACTCTTAGTCAGAGTGTAACATACCCTTTCTACGTTCTTGATGTGTAATATTTTTCCTCTTGCTTGCCTACAATCAGTGGAAGTGATTTTTCATAATTACATGCACAATAAAGCAGAAAACGAATTAAATTTGTACATGCTTTTTATAATAACAATGTGTTCAAGTGATCGCGGGTCGGGTGTTATAAGATACAGATTTGGTAAATTTAATTAACGATTGTTCATAGAAAAGGAACTGTTGTGTTTTTTTATTTCTTATATGTAATGGTGAAAATACATCTCGGTTGAAGGATATTTTTGTTGTTCAATAAAAATATTACTACAAAAGTTTTACAAAACATTTCAAATAATACCTGAATTATTTTATCAGGAATAATAGTTTTGTTTACTGTTAACCAAGGTGAGATGTCAGATATTTACACATCATATGCGATTACTGAAAGCTCCGCTTGTTTTCATAAAACACAATTTGTTATTTCTTTCAAGGTGATTCATATATATGGTCTAATGTGGTACCTACTAACCACTCTAACCAGACGATGCTATGTTATTCCAGCTGGCTTTTAACATAAGATATTTTTATGTAGCTGCTTCCTAAAAATGCCTGAAGCTTCACATGAAACAAATCCATCCAAGTATTTGTTTCGTGTGACGAAGTTGCACTGCCCATGGTCACAGACCACAGGCAAACGGTAGGATATGTCTATTGCTCGTGAATTTTATATGCACATATTTTTTACATGCTAACCCATTTATTCTGGATGTACTGTACCTTTCCAATGAATGGTGAAAATCTCGATACGCTTTATAGCCTATCCAGGTTTTCGGAAGGCAGGCTTGGTAAAAGATTTTGAAGTATTTTACAAATGAAGGTACAGATTTTTCCTCTTATGATGCTGGCAGAGTTATCTATATGGTAATATGATTACAAGTAGAAGAAAATAGTTATAATAACCTAAATGCGTTGAAATGCCAAATTATTGTATCTTTCATGGCAGTACATGTATCTACTTAAAAATGGGGGAATAACATTGAAAAGTGATTGTATTTAAATTATACAGAATATATAATTACAACTGGTACTTGCATATGTAACCTTTAGTCTTGCCGAAGTTGCTCAATTATTAAGTGTTCTATAGATGATTAAAAATACTAACAAAGTATTTTCATGAGCTGGCGCCCGTGCTGCTTGCTTTTCAGTGTTTCATAAATAGTAGATTGGCTACGTGTTTTGATCATAATGCAGGTGCCACCATTAATGATAGTACAACACTGGGGTGAGGAATGGGTACCAGTATTTACTCGGGACCAACAGGCCCAGCGTGACGAGCCACAGGAGCCATTCAGCGACGCTTACCTGTCTGGGTTGCCGATGCGGAAGAGAAGATGCGTTCGCGAGTCTCGTCCTCCTGCTACTCTCCACGGAATGATAACTGGTATGTGTATTCAATGCCACTATGGGGTGGATGACACCTTATTCAAATTACTTCCTTTTTATCATCTTAAAAACGAAACGATAACTTTGTATGAAAATGTACTAAACACAAACTTGTGACATCGCTGTAAGACAACTCAATTGAGCAATATATTTCAATGTGTATTTGATTATAATTTTTATTAGAAATGAAGAGCTGTGATAATTATATTTATCGAGATGTTTTGTAATATTTTTTTTAAGGAAGGTGGAGACATAGCTATTTATTTACGATACAGTCAACTAACTACTCTATTACCAAATTGCTCGGAAAATTAAACAATCTATATTTATACTATCTATTGCTGAAGACTGCAATGTACAAGAGCCGGTGAAGATCGAGTTACACCCATCTGATAACCAGATATTTACTTAAAATTAAATTTATTAATGAACACATCTATGATGGCTTACGCTCGAAAAACTGTCATGGCTATTTTTAAAATTAAATTAATTTTTAAAATAATTTTTTCATCCCTTTCACTCTAATGATAGATAACTAACTAAATTTAATCCAAAATGTTAATTTTCTATACAGAGAATATGCCTATAATAGTTTCCTGGTAACAGGTATGAACAGTTAAATCAATAGAAGTAAAATACACCGAGCTAATAAATAATCGAAATTGGTAGCAAAATAAAGGTTATTTAATAAGTAATCTAATCGTATAGACTTGCTTGAGAAAAAAAGAAATCAACTAAAAATTTAAAAAAAATTGTCCATAACGGTTTTGCGGCAGGCGAGCCAATTAAGAAAAAGTCTGATCTGGTTTTCAGATAGATGTAAATCAGTCTTCGCCGGCTCTTGGACTATAAGATCCGTTGAGTAGTTTAAAAGATTTAAGTGAAAAGACAGCGGAAGCTACTTCATTTAATACTTCGTAAAGATAGTCTGACAATTAAATTTCGAACATTTTGAATGTCTTGTTCTATTTCATCGGCCAGTAAGTCAATAAATATATTAGATAGATAGATATTAGTACTTTATTTCTCAATTTTACATTGTTTAGAATTAAAACAAAAGAATTAGCAGTACTCCAAGCGCCCTATCAAACATATTTATATAGTAGCACACAGATAAATTGCAAATAATCTTAAATCATTATTTACAATGAAGGGATTTCTCTGAAGCCCTACAAACCATATGTTAAATTAGTCGACATTTTATTGTATTGTTTTGACTACAATGTATATGTGTATCCACAGAGAGTGCTCGCGATTTTGGGGAGCGTGATAAAACCAGCCAGTCCCAAGAACCCACAATACGTCTTGCGTTCCGCGAACATATGCGCTATAGAACACGTTCGCGGGCCTCAGCCTCTGTAAACTATGATTCAGAGAGATTCTCTGCAGCCGCCAGATTCCTCAATTCAGGGTAGGTTAAAAACTGCACCAACCAATGCTTCTCTGACACCCCGCTATCTTTTTTATAAATATTTCAATCAATCAATCAATCAATCAATCAACAACCCATAATGTCCCATTGCCAGAAGTGGTCAGCCACCAATGGTCACCCATCCAGGTACTGGCCGCGCCATCATTGCTTACCCTTGGTGATTATTTCTAATCACCAAGTGCAACTGAGCTATGAGCGCCTTTAATAGAAATATTTAATTTTTAAGTAATAGTTGTCAAAATTACTACTCTGATTAAAAGCAAAATCAAGGGTGGTAGTCTCCATCCACATTGTGAGGTCAATAGTTAACAGGTATAGTTTTATCATAGAGTAACAAATACCACGGAAAGTAAACACACAATGAACACGTATAATCAATCAATCAAATATCATTATTTGTGAGATGTACTAATTAAGTAATATTTTGCTTTCAGACCTGATACACCGCAAGAGTCAAATTCACAGCAAAGTCAACAACGAAATCAGCAACCAAACCAGAAACAAGAAAGGAAACAAACGAAGAAGCAACAAGATAAAGGCCCTGCGAAAAAGGAAAAAGAGTAAATACTATTTCAGCCTTTTTTAGGCTGGCAATAGTAGCATTTGCTTAAATAGTTACATAATCATGTTCTTATTACATACATATATATATTCACAACTCGATATTATAGTTTCAATTTATATCCATATCAAATAGTCAATGCCTGTCAATCAGTTGCATGGTGCATGCTTTTAAAATTCCTTTTAATGTTATCAACAATTTAGGTAATCAATTCTAAATATAAATTGTTAGCAAAGTAATCACTTTGGGTAAGGGAGTTGTAACACTTATTTGAAAAGTAAAATTATTCTATCAATTTTTAACAATACTGACTGCTGATACCTCATTATTAATGAGGGCTTATGTAGATTCTGGTGTTTCTGTGGCTAGTTATCAATAAGATGATAACTCGTAACTCGTGTACCGTTGAAGGTCTGGAAGGTGATATTTGCACATTAGGTTAGTCTATGCTGCTATACATATGTTTTATAGACAGTAATACGTATAATCGCTGTTGGTATAAACATAACATGGTGTTCTTTCTAATTGTTACCCTTGACGTGTGAAGTTGTAGATAAACATAATTTCACGTCCTAATATACGTTTGCTAATACTAATATTGGTACAATGTTTACCCTAACAACAAAATGTCTTAGAATGAGCAAAGAATTATTGATTTTGTTTGTTATTTGTTTGATGAATGGTTAAATTAATTATGAGGCGGTTTTTAATGAAGGATTCTCTAACTTTATTTACTTCTCATTGATAAATTCTCATTTCCTTATTTATTCACTTCAAGTTTTACCCCGTTGCATTTAATGTTAAGTTTTTAATTATAATCTGCGTAGAATATCGTTATGAACGATAGGACCTATAATTTTAATATACATAATCTATAAAAGAAATGTTTAAAATGAATTTCTTACAGTCCGTAAATTGATAAGTAATAAGTCCGAAAATTGATTGGTAATCTCACTAATAATCAGAATTTGTTTTTGACGTTAGCCAGCCAATCTGGTTTATATTACCGATAATCGTTCATCGAGTCTGATATGATGTAACATTTCCATTGTATAGAATGTCTAAGCATTGTATGAAATGCCAACACTATTTTCTCATGATTATCTATAATCAGATAAACTGAGTTAATATGACCTATTTTATGCAGCATCAAATGCTAAAGTGGTCCTTACGAAGACGCCGAGACACCGTGACCTTACTAATTTACAAAAACTATGATACATCGTATAGTGTATTGCACTGTTATACAGTAAGCTACCTGATTCAAGTATAAAATGTATGTCCCATACATTCTCTATACGATCTCGTAGTTGTGGCCTAACCTGTGTGAAGACCGAGGTTATAATAATACAATCCTGGTTATTTTATAGATTTTTGATCACATCCCTTTTAAATATTAATTGCATGGACTGAACTAGCTCATGTATTCTGGTCTTTTTATCCATTTTATCACGAAGTAATTAAAATATCACTTTTACAATATAATATATATTACATAATAAATAAGTGTACCCTTGTGTGAACTTTAGGTACTGTAGATGTTTTGGAATGATTAAATAACATTATGTATAAAAGGTGTTTTATTTAATGTAGTATAGCTATGTTTTGGTGATGTCACCTGTTTTTTGAAGGTAAGTCTACCAGTGGACAAAAGTAACTGATTATATGCAAAATATTAAATAGTTACTAGAGTATATTAGAGTATATTATTATATAGTTACAAGATACTTTTAAATCAAGATTTTATGATCCATAAAGGTAAGCTGCTACGTACGATAACTCTTGGTAACAACTATTAAATTTGGGAAAGCTAACGGTAATGACTCATACCCCATTCAAGACGTTTATTGAGTATATGAGATACCCCTGTTGGTCGTTTAGAGGTTTGTGATCTAAACGGATTGTGGGTTCATGCCGTAGTGATCAGTGGCCAGTTTAAATAATGGAATAGTGGCCATCATATACCAGAATTTTATACCGTGGGAGAGCCACGCTTCGACATTAATGGGCCGGACCGACCGGAGTGATAACACGGCCTCACAGAAAACCGGCGTGAAACAGCTCTTACACTGTTTCATCGAGTAAGTGAGGATATCGGAGGCAAATACCCCAATCCAACCCTTCCTATTCCATCTCCCTCCCCATCGCCCAAAGGCCGGCAACGCACTTGTGACACATCTGGTGTTACAGATGTCCATGGGCGACTGTAATCACTTACCATCAGGCGATACGTCTGGTCTTTTGCCACTTATACCATACATTAGTTTTAGAATTTTCTAATTTAGAACAACTAGTATTCGAATAATTCCGATATTATCGGCGTAGGTGACTGAAAACTACGTGTCATCAACAAACTAAAGAGACATTCTACATACATGGTTAAGCAGAGCTTAGGTAGTCTAAACAAAATCGGCCAAGTGTGAAACCCGTACTAAACCTGTATTTTCACAATTTCTCCCTTATCTGTGCTTTAAGACATTGCTTCGTACCAAAGATTAAGATTCGGAGTTCACGGGAAGTACTCTAGGTTTTGATAACCTTGTTAGTGTCGGCAATTTGCAGCATAAACGGCTGTAGTAGTTTTTAAATCTTCATATTTATAGAATTTCATATGTATTTAATAAAAAGCTGCCTATTTGAAATAACATTCAGATAATTCGATTTTATTTGTTTCTATAGCATTTTGATATTTCAATAGGTACACGACTCAAGGTTTTTTAACGACCTCTAGCGGGCAGTAGACAACCCTTAATTCAGCTGCTTCATCCAAGGTGCCGCCTCATTGCGTTAAATGGATGACGATACTATAAGCGATGTAGCAGGTTATTGCTTATGTTTGAATTTCTAACTGTTTTTAAATGGATAAAATACCATCCTTAGCTACTCTTATAATTTAGCTCATGATGTGCATTATTAGAATATGTAAAATGCCAGGATGATGTTTCGACACATACCAGATCATCTTAAGTTTCAAATTTTTGTAGTTTCTATTAACTTGGACAATAAAATGCATTTTTTGGTCTATTTCTAACAAAAACAACAAAAGATCATGCAAATTTCATGAACTTAAAAAAAATCTAATAGTCAATTATCTTGAAAATGGTTACGTTTGAGAAGGGTGTTTCATGTTCATTTTAATTATTATTTATTATTCGACAGTTTCATGGCTACGATAATATATTATGGATTCAAACTATTTTCACTGTATTTTATTTATGTATGTTTATCAGCAGTCCGTTTACCATATTACAAGCTTTATGTTGGGATCTAAGTTCTGCAGTAAGACTAATTATAGTAAAAACATGCGAGAAATATGTTAGCAGAGTTATTATTGGCTATCACTTAGTCCGACTGTTTGGATGATGTGATTTTTTTTCCTGTTTGTCCAACTGATCGGACGATATGTACGTGTTCTTTTCTTAGACCGACTGATGGAACGACGTGGACTTTTTTCTGAAATAGGTACTGAATATTATCTGAGCTAGTGATTTGACTCAAGTCAAGTTTTTTGTCGTCCAATCAGTCGGACCAAAAGGAAAAAGTTCACGTCATCCGATCAATCGGACGTTTTTGGTAATATTACCTATTAATTTCTTCACAGCACAAAGAACATTAAGATATTACAACTACCTATTTACAGTTATAATATAGTTAATTGTTATCTTTAATTCAGGCGCCCCATAAATTTCATTCTTCCGTGTAGAGACAGATAAAGAGGATGGTCACCACCCTGTTCAACACTTAAGTGTCGAATGAGCCGACAACAGCACTGTAAAGAGAATGAAAACTTGAAACGCACACTAAAGGTATAACAACTCGTTTGGTCTGCGTGATGTAGGTACTAGCTTGGTCGAAAGTTCTTTTCTAAGGAGAGGCTTAGGTCCAATAGTGGACTAGTAAAGTCTGTAGATGAGGATGATAAAATTTCAATCTCATCTGATGTCTCCTACTTACATATAAACTCCGTGTCAGTCAAATACCTAAACACTATTACATATCGCATACTACCTTGTGCCGCGTAATTTTTATTGCTTTGAAAAATTTATGTTTGGTACAGATACTGTCCCCCTACTTTGGTTTCCTCCACTGGTCATTCTTATTACACATTGCTTCTTTTTATTTTACATGAGTTTGTCAGAGAGATTTTGCTGAAGGAAAACATGAGCTGAATCGCCAGAATTCAAGAGTATAGTTGTCAGCATATTGAATGCGAATGTAGACAATACCGCATGGTGACCCACACTATGATGGCCCATTAAGATGCTTCTGCATCATCAATAAACAAAATAATTAATAAAACTGACCACATGGTTGGCCTAGTGGTTTCAGTGGTCGCCACACCGCTTCCTACTGCGCCTAGTGTTGTGGGCTCAAATCCTATATGGTACAACACTTTGTGTGATCCATAAATTGTTGTTCTAAGTCTGGGTGTATTTTGTGTCCGTTTCATGTATGTTTGTAAAGATCCCCATGACACAGAATCGTATATTCCTAATACGGGAGTTGCCTATAAATAATAATAACAAAATTCGTTTACCACTATCTCTCAGAAAACAGAGATAAGTTATTCTTTCACTTGTGATTCTTGAGTTACAGGAACACCATGATTTATTATGGCATTAGTCACTTAAAGGTGACCTGTCTGATTGTTTGCCCTTTCATAAATAAAAGATGTTGAACTACTAATTTATAATTTAAATCATTTTCAATTTAATTAGTTCAAGTATTCCTTTTCGGGCACTTTCGACACGTTACTTTAATTACTTTAGTTATGCGGTTTCAAAATAGGTTCTTATGAAGAAAAATCGGCAAGATTTTAGTACGTAACTTTAATTTGGATACACTGAAGAACTATTTCATGCGCGATTGCGCTTTTAGCGAAAGCATCTATGTACTAATTATGATTAGAAAATCTTTTAATGTGGATGTAGATCAAATTAGAAACGTTACTTTTTTCTTCACATACCAGCTATCAATTTTTCTGATTTTCTGAATGTTTTCTGAGATTAAAATAAGGGTATTAATAAAAATAATAAAGAAATGAAACACCATAACCTAAATCATTTTATATGTTTATTCATTTAATTTACTACGTACACTTGATAAGAACATAACGAGTGTTTCTGACACAACATGAAACGATACACAGTTTAATATTAGAGTTAATAAGATGAAGAACATTACAATCATATACGAGTCCACGTCAAAGTACAGTAGAGATATGCCCCGTGACCTGTTATAAGCGACACGGACCATGCGTAACAGAATATTTATAAGTTTTGAAACAACACTTAGGTCAGTAAAGACAGTAGGTACTAAGACAGACAAACAATACATATAACGAAACGTTACTTATACTTATTAAGTACTTATGGTAACATTACAATAAAGATACATAAAACACTCTAAAGTATTGATAGTCCGGCTCCACCGAATGCAACAATAATTACGATATAATATATTTTTAAATATACTGACTACGAGTAGTCTAACCATTGAAATATTTTAACATTTCTATTCTTTGGGTGGGTGTATATTGAACCTACCGACAGTGTTATACGATTAAGTTATTTGTATTTAAGTTTCAACGTACGATAATAGATACCATTCACATTAATATGCAAGTTAAATATATTTTTCATATTATGTATTTGTTATATACTTATATGGATCTTTGTCCAACACTAATTCAAATTTAATTACATTAAAATGGAAGGAATCCTAGAAATTCTGTTGAGTGCAGAATAGTGTGAGTGAGGTGAAAACTGTGGGGTTTGCAGTTGCAGTCTGTAGCTGCAACTTCAATGAAAATATAAAACGATGTTAAGGCAACACGTTTCATACAAAAGTGTAATAGCATAAGAATAAGTAAACAAGATCCATAGTTACATTTTAATAAGAAAATTAACTCATTATTATTAGTCAGATAAGCTCAAACACGAGTATATTTCTATCCATCTTAAATTTAGTGAGAATAATTCGCGTTGAGGCGAAAAGTACGAAAGATCTTATAAAAGTATTGTCGAATATTATCTTAGAAAGAGACAGTCAAGGTATAAAGAAGTTCAAGATCACAAGGTAGCACAATATTTAAAACGCTAATTAATAAATATTTAAGATAAATTCATCTACTTCTAGAATCACATCGAATTATTCAAAATGTGAACGTAGATATTTAATCAGGGCACAAGTAACAATTATCACATACCCTAACACTGAGCAAACACCACAACCCTTACAAGAAATAATCAATGTTGATTTGTCAGGATACTGGCACGCAGCCAGGTTCTATCACATAAACATTCTTGAAAAGTGCCTACCATAAAAGTTCATTAGAAAGACGAGTAACAATATCTTAATTTGTATTATGTTTTTTTAATGACGCTGTTGTAATGATTCAAAATCTCAAACGTTTTATTAAAATACCAATATTAACATCTCTACTCTGTCCTCTGCATCACAAAAACTTCCGACCTTTTATCTAATAAATACACAATGTAAAATGAAATTGGTTCCTGGTGGAACCAATTTCATTTTACATTGTGTATTTATTATCTGGTGATCTCGTTGCCAAAATCTTGTTGGTTTGTTTAATTTCAATAACGTTTGTGTTGAGCATTGAACAATAAAAAAATATATTACTTAGATAATTTATAAGATATGTCCAACATTAACTTGATATAAATATTTTTACCGTTAAATTATCGTGTCCAAAGGACAATGATATCAATTGGTTACGAACCTGGAATGTCAACATTTTCTCATTTCTTTGGCTCCAGATTGGAACAATTCACAATAAATATTATAAACTTGCCTTTATTTAAATCGTCTCAATTTTAAATATAATATGGTTTTTAACCTGGTTAGTGATATAATATATATTTTATTAATATACTAACTAAATATTATATACTTTCCATAAAATATCAATAAGATGAAGGTAAAATTCTTTCAGAATAGAAATTTATGTCACAACATCAATATATATATTTGGATCAACCTTACATAGTTTAAGCTATGTAGCTTACATCTACATCTCACTTTCAGGACATCCTTAAAGTTACATAATTATACTGTTTTCCAACTTTCAACTAACATTATACACTCACTTATATGCTGGTTTTACATACATATGTATTTTAAAATAAATGTTTCAGAATTATTTTCGTTTTCATTATATATATTTTATGCAATTATTATTTATATTACTGGAGGACGGAGTGAAATCAAAATGTCTAAGTATCAGGCGCTGCTGGTGTATGTAATGCATGTAAAGAAATATTGTGAGATTAAACAAATTTCGTATTTTAACGAATTTTATTCTTCCATTCTTTTTATTGCCAGATTTAATGAATTAATATGTGAATAAACACACCTCAATGATAAATTAAATCCGGATTATGTACGAAAATTTAAAAATGTTTTGTATGTATGCTACGAAAAAAACTTAACCATAACTCTCATCACCTGTCTTTAGCAAAACTTAACGATAAAACTTAATCTTTTACAATTTTTTATCCATGCCCTGCTAATTCACACAGAAAATAGGTTTATAGTCTTCTCTTTTACTTTGTCCCCTGTATTTCCAAAAATATCTTGAGATAATGATTATACTACCCTTACACACAGGCAATTTGTTACTATTGAGACTTTAACGAGTATTTTTATTTTATGTCTTTTTTTCTCCATTCTACTTAAATTTGATTTCTTTCGAGAACTAGGAGGCAACTCTGATACAAGATGACCCGTGTAACACCGACAATATCATCTGTCCACAATGTCCCGTAATACATTATTTTATAACATACTTAATAAGTTTTCAATAGACATAATGCCAATTATAAGAAATAATTATATAGATGAAAGTTGTCAATTGTAATGACTAATACAAAAAATTGCAAAAGTCATTGCATGATTCGAATTTCAAATTCTTTCTTTTCATTTTAATTTCTAATTTCGCGTATCATAGATTAACATTTACCAAATTTATTTAATTATTTTTTAACTAACCCCACTTGATATTCACAGTGTTCCAATTGCTTCATTAAGAAAGGTGTATATAGCTATATTTTACCGAAGGAAACTACCCGGTGACTCGCAATGGAAATATCAATATCACTTTGGTTCAACGGATCATCTCATTAATTTTTCAAGAAATGTAATGCAACCTTGCAAGTACATTTAACTTATTAGTTTACTATTATTTTACGAGTAATTTTAAAGGCATCTTTAAAATATAGCATTGATTTTACAATATATGTTTCATTTATGTTTGCGGTGGGTAAAACCGACTAACATATATTATATTTATAAGTAAATATATATATATAGCCTTTTGCATAACATAATATAAAACAAAACATCCTTGGTATCAATTTATTAACGTAATTTGGCACCCTTTTACCGGAATCTATACTCCATTGCATGTTGAACAACGTATCACATTTTCAAAAGTGCCATAGGTCTAATTCTACAAACAGGATACAACACTATACACTTCCCTAATCTTTTCTTGTCATTCTTAATGAAAAGTCTAATATCAGTGACAAATTAAAATGTAGCTTTAATATTGAAAAAAATAATTGAAAATTTTAAATATTAATATTAATCGCGCTGACGGTTTTTTTTGTTCATAGGTACATTTTACAGTATTTAATATTTAATAATCGTTTCATAACAACTTTTACCGCGGTACACGTTTATTAGTGTGACGTGCATCATTTGTGTATGAGTTTCGCACTATAACGACAGAAACAGTAGATTACACGTAACAAACAGTAAATTACACGTAAACAACAACTATATCTGATGAGTAGATACATTCCCATTATTTAATTAATGTTGTGAGACGCTCGTGTGGAAAATAAACACTACAAACGTGGTGCAAGGTGCTTGCAAATTTGCGCACCTACCGTATGCGGACAACTAAACAAATGTGCTCATATGTGCTGCTATTATCATTTCATGTAAAGAAGAAAATTTTCGAAGATTTCTTGATTAATTAGAATATCTCTCATTTACGTCTAGGCAAGACTAGTAACTGACAATCAGCATGCATTTTAATTATTTTAATAATGATTTTTAGAAGCACGTAAAGTAATAACAAATGTAATGAAATGTTAGGCTGATGTATAAAACTGATATGGAAGAGTCTCTAGTTGAATAGACGTTGTATTGCAGCTGAGTGAGATTTGATTGGAACGTAAATTGGAACAAGTGTTAGAAGCTCATGGATCAGTTCAGATCAGCGCGTGCAGCGACGAGGCGCGGACGGGCGCGGGCGGCGCGCGACTTCGGCGAGCGGCGCGCGGAGCAGGCGACGGCGTCTGCGCTTGCGCTTGTGCTCGAGATAAGTGCGGCGCGCCGCTTGTGCCAACCCGCTCTCGGTTTACGCTACGCGGCTCTAATGTTAATGAAACTCTTTATGTACGTCCGGAAAACAGCTGGTACTGGAAGCAACCATAATAAAAACTGATTAAAACGAAGCGCGTGCCACGTCGCATGATGCGGTCGGGATTGTTCGTTGCCACCGCTACCGGCTGCGCGGTCCCCGCCCGTCCGGTACATTATAACTACTGCTACGACTACGCTACGTAGGTACAAGCTGCTTTGCCATAGTTAAGACTACTACATAATTACATGGACCGATAAGCCAGAAAAGCAAACTAAACATAGCTAACTAAGCTGGGAAAGGATTGATTGAGCTTTACATATTTAGATCCTGGAATAAATACGATACAGACAACTGCTGCCGCCACGAAAGAGCATTCCGTTTAGTCTTGTTACTTTAGCATGATTTTCGCCGACTGTTTAATATATAACATTTAATGAAGGTATAATTATTAGTTTTGGTTATGGCATATAGCTACGCTCCAATAATTTTATTTTCACTTTGTTTTGTTTGTACTTTGACACGTTGGGCTGAGCAAAAATTTATGTAAATCACGTAAAAGGTGGCTAGTACTAATACTGGTTTATCACATACAATAGAAGACACCCCACATTGACACAGAGCCAGGCATTGTTTTAACATGTTCATTGTTATAGTAGGTACTTACTTTATAAACCGCATTCATATTTTGTCACTTACGTTGCGTATAACATAATTAATACGCGGCTAAATATACAGCTTATAAATAATTCAAAGAAGGTGCAGGTTTACTGTCAAAGCAGGCACAAAATAATTATTGCGTGTACGACGCAGGACCACATACCAGCTTTTATTCCTTCTTGTTTATGTTAAATTTATATTCAAAAGTTCAATAAAAAGATATCACTGTTCCGAGTGTTTCGTTCACTAATTTTAGTAATAAAATATATTTTGGCACATAATCGTTTACCTTTGAAAGACAACGATTGATCTAATGCCGTTATAATACGATATAATTATTTTTATTTTCACTAACAGAAATAGTAATTTCTACTTTAAGGTATATAATAAATATAAATATAACAGTACCATATCACAGCACCAACACACAACGTTTTACTGTGTACCATTAGTTTTGTGACATTATAGCGTTATCTTTTATTCAATTCCTAAATTTTATCTCATTTGGACTTCTTTACACCTTCTTTTTGATGAAAAGGGAAAAGTCTACATTTTACTGCTTAAGGTTCACATAGATTCGTCCTTAGAGTACCTAAGTTGACATTCTTTTTAGGTGATTTTTAATTATGTATTCAATCCGTATAATATGTCAGTCTCAGTCGACCAAAGAACTTGGAACGCAATTGGTAAATAATATCAGTTTCAATTTCTTAGGTCTACACAATCTCAATCTTGACAGACAGCATAGAAAACAAACAGGTTCATATTTCTAAAATAGTAGTTGCAAAAAAATTTTACGTGGTAATAATTAAACAACATCAATATAATGGTTATAAAACTACTAAACATCGAGGGGACCGGACGGGAATTGCCTTTAACGACAGATCCTAAAACGGCGACCCAATTAGGGAGGCGTACCGGTCACAGGTAACATCACGAGCCGAACACCGGGCCAGGCTTAGTTATTGAACAAGATGTAGTACAGAGTGCACCACTACTTGCGTAAAATACTCTTTAGGGTAACTAGTTGCAGGCCCAGCGTGTGGTCTAAACATCGCAGGTGTTTAACGCGTTAGAGTAATATTGAGCGAGGGGCATTTCCTGACAGCCATGGCGGTATGTTGCAGCGCATTGTAGCCGGCGGCGGTGGCGCCCTGCAGAGCACTCCAGTGCGTTGTCAGCTGTGGGTGGTGTGCATTGCTAGTACCTGCCGGTAGGTGCCTTACCATTCCACTGCTCAACTGTTGCATCAGGCCCGAGCCTTGCGAGCCGCACGCCGAAGGGCGCCGTGAACGAATTGATTGCATCGATGACGTCAACAGGAACGGTACGCTCGATGATGTGTTAGGCATAGAGCCCCCCTACAGACGAAAGCTATTTTAATATTATTTTAGAATTGATTTGATCATTATACGAATCAAAGAAAATATAGAATATTCTTGTAATAATATGTGATATGTACATTATAAAATTTCAAAAAACTCAGTTCATTGTTTACTTATGTGAAAGTGTAACATTCGAATACTTAAACAATTAAGGAAATCTAAAAAAACGAAACCACGACAAAATCCTCACATCAAAATCTTAAGCAAATATAGCATAATACATTAGCAAAGAACATGATTGAAAATTAACGACTCCAAGAAAATATATACTTTCGTTGACGTTCTATAAAGTGAGCACAGTGCATGCTTAACATAGATTTTTGTCAGTAATCTGTTTGTGTTTAATAATTGTAAACTATTTCATCCCAATTCAACGACGATTCCCAGTTTTTTGACATGAGGATTGCATAAGTGACAAAATGGTTTCTTTAAATTTAATTTATATGTTATTTATATATGTATAAACGGTAACAAAAACTTGTTAAATTAGAGGTTAATTGATGTACTTAGTCACATAGCATCTCATTTTTCCATGTTGTTTTTTTATTCTTATAAATAATTAGAAATGACGATGCAATAATTATAGTTAAACAGACTACAGTTAGACTTAACAATATCATGCCTTACAATAATGTTGTATTTATTTCTAGTTTTAGCATTTTAAAGCGTGTTGGGCTAATGAAATTTCTTGTGATAAAGTAATACTGATTATGATCTATTCTACTAGTAGAAAACTATGTTATTTTTGAGATGTTGTTACTAATTTACAAAAAAGTATTGAAATGTAATAGATTTGATATATGCAAAATAACAGCAACATCTCACTCTAAATTACTTCATGTTGTTAAGATTCAACTTAAGAAATACGCTCATTTCGCACGATTGGCAACGGTGAACAGTAGAAAGGAACGATACTCACGATCATGCTCCGTGCAAGCTGCGTAGAAGAACAAATAGCAACAGTAAATGAGACAGCGTATACGTTATATACGTACGGCACCGAGCCTTAATGCGAATGAACAAATGATCAACTGCTTTGCGTAGCTTTCTCTCACACTTAATCACACATTTAACATTAACAACTGCATATGTGACCTGCCGAACTGTGTCCTCTATGTTGTTATCAACTTAGCCGAGAATTATTTAAGCCAATTATATATCCTTACAAAAATTAAAGATTCATATTAATGTTCATTACCTAATTTTTGTTATAAAATAATTTGGAATAGTGTAGAGCGAATGGTTTTGACGTATCTGCAGGTACACAATAGTGCATTAAGATATGGACATGAACAGTCAGGACGTTTACCTTAGGCAAGAGGAGCTATCCAGCAGAGCATACGTCACATCCGACGGGTGAGGCGTTCATGCATCGCGACTATCACAAAATAAATACCTTCAACAGTCATGCACAGGTTCAATTTTCTTGAAGATTGTGAGGACGGTGTCTCGCAGGAGGATAATTAATAGCGTTGATGCGATGCGATGAAGGACTAATGATAGACAGTTTTACAAGGAGTTGTAGACGCCAATCAGGTTCGTGCAAAATATGATGGTGATACGTGAACGATTAGATACTATCTTTCCCAGTCTATGTGGGGCGAAGACACAGCTGCAGAAGAGAACAGACCACATCAATTTTATAAGCTGTTCAAACTCGACATTCAACAGAAGGATCGGGGTTACACGCAGCAACAAACGTGCGTGTACGAGGTATGTACACATCACTTACGACGCATTGCGACGTCGACGGCACAGACAGGCTCGAGCCTGATCCTCCTGTGCGGCCTCTGTACTGGTAGCCCTGTCAAAATAACCACTATCACTACCCTCATTACTGACACACCGTCTGCATTCCACCGACTTATGTACCTCTCCAATCCTGTTTCAAGCCGCATATATTTTAGTAATAGGGATAAATATAAAAATATAA
>PKRV01000439.1:263491-317168 GCA_003709505.1 Hyphantria cunea | reverse complement strand
ATATAAATTTATATATATATATATATATATATAGATACATAGAATAGATATTAGATTCTATAAGATTATTTGTGTCAAAGTAAACGTGCAAAAATGTGGGTTGATTTTGTTTAACTTACAGTTGGGGGCGATAAGTTTACAGCTGAACCTCGGCGCTCTTGTGGACCAATACTGGAGTGGCGACGCGTTGGCAGTCCAGATGTCCCACCAGGAGTTCCTCCAGGGGAGGAAGCGCAAGATGGAGCGATACGAATCTTGGGCGTCATTAAAGTATTATCCGATAAACGTCGACCCGGGAACGAAGATACAACGCGAAGGAAATTGCTATCCGTGTTAGTCGAATTATTTGATCCGAAAAACCACTGTCCCAAGCCGGTGCCTGTACAATATACAACATTAAGTCCTTTTTCTTTTTATTTCTATAGGTAAACTGAAATATATAACATAACTAAAACTTACTCTTGAAACCACCAACACTACCGGTAGGAGGCGGTCCACTTATTGAGTTCTTACGAGCCATGTCTTCGGCACTTGAAGTTTTACGTTTTTCCACACGTAGGTTAGGAATATTGAATGGAGGGGCATTCATATTGTCTGTACTCATCTGGTGACGTAAAGCTCGATGGCGTTCCGGGCTCGTCATACTGGCGTTTTCCAATTTAAGTTTGTGGCGCTGGCTTTGGTCAATGTTGTCCAGCATATCATATAAAATCTGGGGATCGTATTAAATTCAATATTATTCTGGATAATTATTAATGTAATTTGTGTTTGGAATAGTATATATTATACCTCCATCAAATTAGAAAACTGATCGACGTTTAATGCTGGATTAACAGTTTGAGGAGCGAGTGAAGGAATCATCTTTGTCGCCATTACGTTACTCGTCAGGCCAAACTTTTTCTCCATGAGCATCGATTTGTAAAGTTCTGTAACAGATACTTACAATTAACAAAAAAAGTAAAACAATCTAATTCTGATTTCAATTCGCTTTTGTAACATATTATAAATATATAATTCGCAAAAACAGCACAGCTTTGCAAGGAAAACTACAGTGCATGCTTAATCCGCCAAATTAAAGAAAACCTAAGAACACAAATCATTGTGATCAAGCATTTTTTGGTTTTGTCATAAATATTAGTGATTCAAATATAATGAATCTACTCACTAACGATCCGGTTGATTACATCTGGGTCACTGAGACGCATTGATAGCAATGTTGGAATAACATGTTCCAAAATATGACCCCTTTCTAGTCTAAGAAGTATCTTCTCGTAAAATCCAAGGATCAGACAGATGACCTTCACGTCACTCTGGTTTTTCTCCAGTAAATGTCTCACTTTAGGCAGTATGATGGTTTGAAGGGTCTTGTCGTCTATATCTTCGAAAATATTTTGCAATGCAATTAGAGATGATGTTTGCAATTCAAACTGTTGAATGTAGAATATATTATAGTAAGTAAACAAATAAATAATACATAACAACAAATATGCCAACTACAATACAAGTATACTAAGAGTATTTTCCCGGTAAGTTTCTTTCCAAAAGTGTTATAACGTTTACATAAGCGGATGATGTCATTAAAGTATTGTAAATATGTTAGTTTGTTAAACTAATACTTGCGTAAACGAATACAATAAAAGTGCAACATAAATGATAGAAACGTTCGGAAATGACGTGTGATGCATTTAATATTCATCACGCATTTATTTTTTTGAACCTGGATATATTTATTGGGTGTACTGATGATATCATATATATGATTCAGTAGAGCCCTAATGGTTTCATTGAATCTCTGCCAGTCTGTCCGTCCACGACTTAGACCAGAAACTTTCGATATTTTAGTAGTAGGAAAGTGTAATTGTGTGTGAGTAATTTATATACATATTAGTACTATTGAAATGAATTATTTCTTAGAATACTTCCCATATATTGGTTGTCATAAGTTGGGAGTGGTTTTATTAGACCATAAAATACCCGGAACTAAGCTCAAAGAATTAATACATTCCATTTAATCACATGCACTTTAGTTCCAAGTTATTTGTAAACCTTACACGGGGTATAGTCATTTCACTTTTTATAGTGTTTTTGTGTATTTATTTTATGAAGAAGACCTTTTGCGGTGTTGTATTTATACAATATTGATAAACTGGTATTGCAGTAGCATTAATAAAAAATTGACTGTACTTGAGCCGAGTTGCTATCCAGAGCAGAGAAAAGCATCCCCATCAGCTCACCAGTCAATTCTGATTTTTGACTTTTCTTCAGGAATTTGTGCATATTTTCCAAAATTATTGCCGCGGCCTGGAGATTCTTCGGTGTGTTCATCACTGATCTGGAAAATATAACCACATCCCTATTTAAAGCTTAGATATCTGTCTCTGGCCAAAGCATATTCAGACTAAAATAATTGATCCTAAAGAGATTCAATTAGAAGCATCGGAAGAGGATACGGTTAGAGAACTAAAATAATAACATTTTTCCATAAAATTTCGTTAAAATATATAAAACAAGAGTTTAATTGATATTCCACCAACATTAATTGTCATTCTGATATTGATGAAGTTAAACCCTTAGGTTCATCGAAATACAATGTGAGCTATAAATCCCCGGGTATATAGTAATTATATCTGAAGTACGAAATTTCAGAAACAATTATGTTAAGTTTATTATACGATATATACAATACACAAGACAAGTGTCTTACAGCAATAACACGTAGAGTAAACAGATTTTTTATCATCTCTTGCTTGTGTAGGATTCAATACTAAACTTGGGAATATTACATAAATGAAATGATAACATAGGAACACCATATGAACAACAACTTTAACTTATTGTTATATCTATCGCTTCTCAATAGTGTATATTATTATTAAATAGGTAGATTACTGATTAATTTTAAATCCAGAGAAAGCCTATCCAAGCGGAGTCGGTAGTATGCAAATACTACAATTTAATCTAAGATTTCGATTAAGTAGTTATGGATTAGGACGCTTCATCTCTTGATGAAGTGCCCTCACCGATTCCCCTTTTCTCATATATACTGATGAGTAAAACTGCACATTTTTAATTAATATGAAAAGTATTCATGAAATTCATTCATTCTAATGTCGCAAGCACTTTATTAGGATCAGGGTTACGGGTTAAACTGTTATTTTATTTTTCACATTACTTACCTGTGCACACGTAAAGAAGTATTATAAGATACATACAACGATGTCCTTTGTGAGTTCCAAACCGTTCCATGAATGCATCACTGAATAAGAATCGCTACAATCAAGTATGGACTGGAAGCAGACCCTGACGACTTTCGATGTAAATCCATACGTTTGTGTTCTTGACGCCAGTTATGTTGTATATAAGTGTGTTTTAATGCATGAAGTTAGCTATGGTTCGAAATAATTTTGAATATTTCCATGTTTATAATGGGAATACACGAAAACAAAATGACAAAATAGGAGCAAAAGGAGAAAAATTAATGTTAAAAACCACCACATGAAATTATATTCTATACTGACTTCTTTTTGAAAGGACTGGATAGTGCAAGTATGTGTGTACTTGCACGCACATACGCTAACTCCTTTTTTTAGCAGGCAAAGACCAGAACAACATTGTTGCATCTATCTTAATATGCTCCACAAGTTTTCACTTGTATCATAAACCATTAACGCAAGTCCACATATCGATTGTAATACGAGAGTGTAAGTATCGCCTATACTTAAATTAGCGTTACTACTTACTTCATAACCGGTATAATATGAGTGACAAACTCTTCTTGTGTTGCCTCATTTGCAAGCCAAATTGCAGGCGTTAAGGCAGCGGGAAGCATTTCAACTGTAGCCATTTCGAGTTGCAGGATTGGCCATACGAGTTGCCAACGTAATTTCTGAAAAATATTGTTCACTTAGTAAACGAAATAGTAGGATATATTGTAAATGTTTTATTTCGAGGGATACTATACTAAATCTAAGTGGAGTAAACATCTACTTACATCCATTTTATAATCAGAAGACACTTTTTTTAAATTCATTAATGAATGAATGAATGAACACAACTATGATAGCTTGCTTATCGTAACGCTGCTTAGAAA
Source organism: Hyphantria cunea (assembly GCA_003709505.1). Taxonomy (NCBI): domain Eukaryota; kingdom Metazoa; phylum Arthropoda; class Insecta; order Lepidoptera; family Erebidae; genus Hyphantria; species Hyphantria cunea. Next base: position 313,078 of record PKRV01000439.1, on the reverse strand, counting down.
ATGGTTTTTATTAGTTTTAATCACTTTTTTTTTCGACGAAAATCATTAGCGCAATATTTTTTATAAAATATTTTTTATATGAATACCAATTTCGATTGGTTATCAGCTCGATGTACTTACCTATATTGATTTGATCTGATGATATGATTATAGAAATAAGTAAGCGAAGCTACCTAGGCATATTATCTACACAGAAATAAACCTTTAGGACTAAATTTGATTGGTAATCGTTATAGCGAAGAGAATAAAAAAGTGAATAGGATTAATGTAATTTTAGGAATAGTTATAATTGTTTTGCGACAGGCAAGTGATCATCAGTGTGTTCAATAATAATTATGTCTTTACAAAAAAATATCTCATCTAGTTATCAGGTGGGTGTAAGTCGATCTTCACCGTCTATTGTATAACTGTAAGCAAAATAATATTTATGGAGATATACAATAATAATAATAGAAATAAGTCAGGATTAAACTACAGCGCTAAACAGCAAATATGTAATTGATACACGTCCAATAACATGATTTATATTAAAGAATGTGTTATTCATTTTATCATGTAATAGTGAGACAGAGAGCAATTATACTGTCAATTAACTTCTCGTCGTAGATTTACAATAGCTACCGGCTAGACAGCCTGTTAGAGATATTCATTTATACTAAATTGGTTACTGGTAATAATATAACCCTTAATGTAGTTCGCAGAAATCATGTACAAAGATTTATAGCTGTTTCACGAACGATTTATCAGTATCACTTTTAAAAAATATATTTTATTATCATCTAAGTAGGTTAGTATTTCACTTGTTGAATGACCGAAGTGCATAGTAAAAAGGAATACATAAAGGTCTGAATCAGCAAACTGAGCCGTATTATGAGTAGATATAAAAATGGGAGTGGAACTTACAGGTACTTGCACTTTGTATTTACCATATGAGGTGGATATATGCTTCTATGATTAAAAGTTATTTGCAGAGAGAAAACTCTAACATGCCAATTAATGAGAATACCTCATGCGTGGGCGGCATCACACACATGTTTCCCAAGTTTAAAATTTATGTAGTTACTCAGCTGTTAATTAAAAAAATAACTAGGTTTAGTGAAAAGACTATTTATGGCAGATAAAATTTAAAAGTTACTAATATATCTACTTGTGTGTATATTTTTATATAAGAGCAATGGTTTTTTTATAATTTTATGCACAGTGTATTTGAGATAGAAAAGTCGACCTAATGAAAACTGAATAAGGGCTATAATATCACACACGTAGGTGAGTTGGGTGAGAAAATTTCAAGTTTTAACTTTCGAATTTGCTTTTTGTTTCAATAGTTGCTAAAAGATCTGTTTGTAATATCAAATATGTATCGAGTTTAAATGCAAGTTTAGAAACATGTTACTTACATATGACTGGAACTGTTTCTGGACAGACTAGTTAATAAAATAAGGCATTTTATACTTTACAGTAAAGTTGTTGTAATAGTAAGAATTATTGTAAGTACAATTGACGATTATTATTACCTACAATATGTTGCTAGAAAGTATATAATACACAGTCAATGAATAAGTAGATTTGTTTAAACCTACACGTAGTTTACATATGCATGTAAGTGTATGTGCAAACCAACAAATTCTTATCTTAGTACAGTGTTTATAGCTTGTATAAACAAACTGAATTACGCAGAGCAGAGCAGAGCTTTTGAAAGTTCCTGGCCAAACTGAAAATGGAAGGTACAGTTAAACAAATACCTTTTCCACTTATTTATATTTACTACTGCAACTTAGCACAGACTCGACCAAGAAATTTCCTATACTGCGAAACGTTAGTGCACTTATTTACGCTCAGCACAATTTATGTTCAAGTAGGAAAACTTATCTAATTAATATATACAATTCTTTAGTAGAAGTACCTTCGGAATATATGGTAGTGCATCCATAAGTTGTCCGCGGTAGAAATTCGCTTTCACCGAAGCCTCTTTTGCGATGACAATGTCCAAAAATTGCATAGTTGCAATAAGTGGTTCGCAAGGACCCCTGTACAAATAATTTTAAAACTTTAAGATTAATTCTGTAATGAAGTTATAATTTGTTGTAAGTTTGGATTTATTGGGGCCTGCTACAATAAGCCTCCAAAAGCGTAGTCACGTTGGATGTTTTGTCTAAAATGATAATATAAAAAGTAACAGACTTGTCTTCCGATAACAAAATACATTTATTAGGTCGTCCATTAAATGTACAGAGAAATTGTTATTTCGTAAACCTTTTGAAAAATACTATTGTTATTTTTTTGTGACAATCACCACATAAACACTTTCCAGAAAGGAATGAAGGTCAAGTAACGACCAAGCTAGCCAGTTTGATCGCTATTTGACCTTCATTGCTTAAGGCCTAGTGGGCTAATGCGATGTTACGTACCTACTGAATGGGTAACGCAAGTTAATGCGTCTTGTTATGAGTGAAGAATTGTAGAACAGACAGTGCTTTTGCAAACGACAATTCACCATAGGGATGTGTTTTCGGTAAATAAGAAGTAATAGTAAAAAAAATATTTAATGCATTTCTTGATACAACAAGGAATAGAATGAAAAAAAAAGGATATAACAATTTCGGCATCAAGGGGTTTTTACCCTCGTTATTGACACTAATTGTCACAAGGCTACGTGTGCTGTTTAGTTTGATTCAACTAATCGCAACGAAATGCAATTTATTTTAACTAAGCTATTATTTAGCGATAAACAATATAATTATTTTGTTTTTAAAACTAGTATTGATGGATAGAGATGGATTTGGTTATGAGTTGTTTTAGTTGTTACCGTATGTGCTACAGTTTCGAGGTTAAGAATAATTGTTTCATCTATATTTATTGTTTTATAGGCAAATAAACACACTATTATTTAATGATAATCAGAATGTTCTTCAATAGATTTCATAAGGATACTTGACTTATTTTAAGATAATTATAAGAAAGTCACAATAATAACAAGAAGAAAAAATACTTTTAATAAAGGTCTTACTTGAAGTACTTGATGAGTGGTAAGAGCTGAGCCGTAGGTCGAGGAAGGGGATCCTTTATCAGAAGTCTCTGCACCGCTTCTTGCAAAGCAGAGGGTATGCGCTCCTTCAAGAGACTGAATTGATGATCCAACTGTAATGGAGACTGTTTTTAGTACAAATTTTTATTGGCTCTGAAATTACTTAAACAATTGTTAAGTCGATATTTCACTGTGTATATTTATCTATTCGAAAGGCCAAATATTTAGTTAAAATTAAAATTAATATAATAAATCCTGTCATTTATTCATTCCTTAACATAAAGGAATGTATATGTGACAACCACATCCTTAATTCTCTTCGCCCGATCGGTCGACTGGCAGAGGATGGCATGCATGCATATGTAAATGCAAGTGCATAAATAAATAAATGAAAAAATATTACTAGTGATTTTCATAATTCGAAGATTTCCATAAGTATCTCTTGAGATAAAGGTTAAGTACAATAGGGTAGTTGTCACCATAGTCAAATCAGTTACTTTTTATCACCTGTCAAAACGATAACGTGGTATGAAAAATGTACGAAGAACTAACTTATGAGGTCACTGTTTTACACTACTCAATAGAGCACTATATTTCAATGTTCATTTGATTAAAATTTGTAATAGAAATAAAAAGCTGTAATAATTAAATTTTGCTGAGAAGTTTTGTGATATTCGTTAAAATAAAAGAGACATCGGTATTTATTTACTATACAGTCTACTACCCTATTGAATAGATTCTTAGTGTATTGATATAGATCAATGTCTTGTTTCTAAAGATCAGGAGAAAAAACTAAATATACAAGTGACAGGTATAAGTTAGTCAACATCGATGTCATAAACCTAATTTCAAATTGGTTGTTCTGATCAATTGACTATTTGATGTATTGGTTTCTCGAATTCCGAAAGTCAAACTCAGGTACGTATTTATTGCCTAGATATAGTATACATTTAATGTCAGAAAAAGCTCATGTATGTGTACAGCCCACTAGCTTAATTAGCCTAGCACTTTACTAAATTTAATTAGCTTTTTTTTAAAAAAAGCCGTCGTATCAAAGAATCAATGAAATGATCGACGTTTAAGTACTTCCAGCCTACGTTAGTTAACTGTCTCTTAAGAATTCGGCTTATTACTTTTAATCTCTACCTTTGTTAGAAAATTCCAGTAGAATATTCTCAAAGACAGCTAGAAGTAATTAGATATTCATTACGCCTCTTGATAACAAAAATGTTCAGAAGTGGTTTTATTGAAATTGTAACTAACTCTTATGCTAGGAATGTATACAACATACTTAGGCATGGTTTGATTACTTCAAGTAGATCCTGCATATCTTATGTTCGAATGTAAACTAGAAAGTTTTGTGAGTTTTAATATTAAACTAATCTATACCAAAATGTAAAGCTGAAGAGTTTGTTTGTTTGCTTAAACGCGCTAATCTCAGGAAGTATTGTTCCGATTTGAAAAAAAAATCAGTGTTTCAACATTGAAAGTTTATGTATTGGGAGTAGTTGATAGCGAAACTTTTTTCTCTACTTATGCGATTATGTAATGAAGAAAGCTACACAACAAATAAAAAAGATTCAATAGCTATATTCATAAGTAAAGTGTCAAGTGCGGGTTGGGGGCTGGCAAGAATACGTTGTGGCTACGTATCTTGCCGTTGGACGTTTTTAAGCCAACTGAAAGCCTCCTACTGAGCTTCACGACTGTTATCGTATGATAACAACCGAAACCGACTGCTTAACGTGACCTCCGAACCACGGAGACGCTCATAGTAATGCCACCAGCAATCACCCACCCAGGTACTGACCGCGCCGTCGTTGCTTACCCTCGGTGATTGTTTCCAATCACCAAGTGCAACTGGGCTATGAGTGTCTAAAGTATATTGGTAAGTCTCAAAGCATGTTTTAAAGATTACTACTTTTAAAATCCATACTTAAAATTATAACCAATTCCAATGAAATTTGGCACGGCTATGGCTTTGATTCTTGAGGAAGGACAAATGGCTATTTACCGTGATAACTGATATACAAGCTTGTTGAGCAATTAATAATTGGAAGTTGAATATTTTGTAGTTCGGCAAACTGTGTTTAATGCACATTACAAATATGTTTAAGTAGAAAATACATGTGTCCAATCATCATATGACACATATCTATATGTTAAAGAAAAATAATTTCTAGTGGGTTAGATTGACAGGATGAATAAAATTTGTAGAGCAGATAATACTAAGTTGATATACTTACATTTTAGTAAATAAACCTTTGCTTTTTAAGTTGAAATAACAACGGCTATAAAGTCACACAAACTTAAAGCAAATATTAATTTAGAAATGATAAAGTTAAGCTTTGTTGTTTTAAATGAAACATCGTAGCTAACGTCGAGCAGAAGCGAATTTGCATTATTAAAATAGAAATGGTTCCTAGGTAAAATAATATTTCCTTTATTAGTTTGTTTGCATAGACGCTAAAAATGTACAATCACGACGAAGCTTCTAGACTAAAGAATATTAATATTCTTTACCAGGTTATCTAATGTATAATATAATTGCGGCGTAAAATATTTAGTTAATAATAACACTCAATTCATCATTTAATTAAATTTTTAAACAACGAGGGAATATATTTAAGATCTGTAATTTATTTATATCGTTATTATGAAGAAAATATACTGAATTTAGAGTGGTCTATTCTAACGAGTGTTTTGACATTGATTAAAGTAATGCGTTAAGCGGTTCTTGCTAATTTGATAGCTTTTAATCAGCTTTGCATCTAGTTTATTGAACACAATATCTCACGTAAGGCTATTTCAATATTTAAAAGTATATATCAAAGAAAATAAAAATTCGTTTGTAAGTTTTGACAAGTTCTTGTTGCTAGTGATTTTGAAAGATAAAGACATGCTCTCAGCAATCTTGTATAATCCAATCAATTTACTTAGATATATATATTTATTCTTAATTAAAACGGTATCTCTCGCGTTAATTAAAAGACAATGTTAATACAGATTAAACTATACTATACAACAACTTGTCGCTTACTGTGTATAACAATGAATTTATAAATTGTGACTAACAATAATTTTGTTTCATGGGATAGCGAGCCGGCTCTCTACTGCAATAATGCGGTAAGCGCCGTCATAAATTGGTGTGAAAGATAATTGCCATTTTTTATAGTTGAGTATACCAGATAATTAAGCTTTACTTTTTTTCGTCTTTTATTTATTTATTTAATGTTGAATAAGTATTACATAAGATAGTATATACAATTCATAGTGGTTCGACTATGTTATATGAAAGATTTATTGATAGTACTCAGACGTAAGTTATTTAAATACATATAGTTCATTTAAATACGCTATTTAATCTTATACATGTATTTATATGACTATAATATACTTACAAACTCAAGCTGTTTGAGGTATAACACAGGATTATTGTTGGCTTGGATTAGAGATTTGCCGTTGTTGAATACAGCACAGATAACCAGGCCCAGGGAGAACATATCCGATAGAATGCAGCAATGTCCATTAATTTGCGACTCTGGTGCTACAACAGAAAGCATAATAAATATTTATATTATACTAGCTGACCCGGCGAACTTCATACCGCCATATTCATTTTTGTGCAAATTTTTCTTATTTACCGAAAAACTTATTTTAGTAAGCCCGTGTAATTTCCCGCAGGACCGCATTGTTTGAGACTAAGCGAACTAAAAATAAATGTAACACTTCCGGTTTTCTTTTATTTTTTTTCTATACAAACCTTGTCTTGACAACAACAAACGCATAAAAAAATAATTATTCGATTCAGTGCTGTCGATCGACAGTTATGCGCGTACATAAAATTTTATGATTCATTTTTTATTAATTTTTATATATTTATATGTACATGTGCTAAAACTTATTTTGTTGAGTTTTTCTGATCATAGAAATATAGTCGGATAGCCGTCCCTTTGGATTGTGGGAGTAAGGAACAGATAGTGCATCTGTGTTTGTGCACACACTTGTGCACTATGATATTTCCTGCGAAGTTAAGTAGTCTCCCTTGAGACTTTCTGTCGTGCTGACATTGATTATGAGAACACCATCATCATCATCGTCATAAGCTATAGGGTGAGACTATCACCGCCCAAGTATTAACTTTATTTTAATTTTCTTATTCTTATAGTTGTATTCCTATCGGAGGTTGGACAGCATCAAGGTAATTTTAACTTTGGAGGCTGCTGTTCCAAAAAACAAGGTGGAACAGGAGAGCAAAAGCCACCGCAAAATATAGGGCCATCGACCGGATAACCCGCTTGTAGACCTCCACCCAAATTGGGCAATCACGACCGGGCCCATTGAACAACAGGGCCTCCGCCTTATCCAGGGCCACCCGTTATTCCAGCGCTTCAATGCGCCCAAACACCAAAGAGACACCTCTGGTGACCAGGCGAGCCACCTCTTGGGACAGTATATAGCCTTGACGTAACCGTCTATAAATTTTCATTGGTTATGTCAGTTCGTTTTCCACATTAACTGCAGCGTTTTATGTAAGCTATTTAGCATTAGAATTTATATGTTATACTAGTTGACTTGGCAAACGTTGTTTTACCATAAAATACAATAAAATATTCAGGAGTGGGTCACTCTTATCATTTAGGGGTCTGATAAATAGATGTTGGCCGACTTTCAGACCTACCCGAAATGCACACAAAATTTCACAAAATCGGTCCAGTCGTTTTGGAGGAATTTGTAACACACACTGCGACATGAGAATTTTATAAAACATATTAGATTATCTTTTTACCATTGCTGATTCCTCTATAATTTCCTTCTCCTTTAGAATAATCCAATACCGATTTTAATTACTTTGCTTATAACCATATTTCAATATTGCCATTATGAATATTATTATCCTAAGGCGATCATAATATTCAGTTTCTTAGAGTTAAATATCAACTCGGCTATTATAAATTTATGACGACAATGTGCCCTCATTTTGTTAAAGACTCATATTAATTTTAAGAACAACATTAAATACCTGAGTTTATGATATTGTATGAGAAGAATTTATGATCAAATGTTAAATAATATGAAAGAGAGTTTCTTTCACACAGACAGGCGGAGCAGAATGACTTGGTGAGTAGAGTAATGTTTGAAAATTTTCTTTATGAAGTAATCACTCTATTTTGATATTTCTATGATTCATTTACTGTTGAAAGACTTAGCAAAGTAATTTTAAATGGTGTTGTCACTTTTGTATAGTATGTGTACAGTTTTATTGGTTAGGCCAGACTGTTACAGGTCAAGAACGATAAACCCCTTTCTATCCTCATATTTTATGCATTATTTAAATATTGTCATTGCTGCGAAAATATGTACCCATTTTATTGATAAAAGTTGTCATATGATTGATTTGTTGAGGCAGTCGTGGTATAAACAGTTTTTTTTTAATTTGTCTTTAATTTTGTTTCTTTACTTAAAATTTAATGGTAAAATAGTGTAACAGGGAAATATTTTATTAGTACTTACCCATAAAGTCCAAGTTAGGTTGAACTAATTTTGCAAGTTTAATAGACCACGGTGTAACGGGCACCATCTCGATAATGTCTTTTTGAGAATCATCTGCAATGATACAACTTATTAGATTTAAAGAAAACAAGCCCACCTGAAACGATGTTTTAGTTCCATCTGTATCGGTACTTAGAAAAAATAAAAAAAATTTTTTCTGTCTGTTTTTAGCTTCAAAATCGCTCCAGCTAATCTCTAAAATGGCTGGAGCGATTTTGAAAGTACTTTTACTGGCAGATACTTAATGAAATAAGCAGTAACTTAGGCTACTTTTCTAGATCAGCTTAATCTCACGACGTTACCCACAGTTGCAAATCTATAACAATCGTGGGTAACGCCGTGGGGCTCAGCTCGTAAAAAAAACCAACAACGTGTCATTTTAAATTGAGAAAATCAATCCGATTTCTTTGTAGTCCATTCGTGAGCGAGATATATTTCATTTCCGCTCAGCACCACTTAACATGGTACACTGTACATGGTAAACTGCAATTTGATTATACAAATTCACTAAATCAAAAGTAAAGAAGATCTGATATCATTATCCTGTAATCGCCACATGGTGGCCATTCGCTGTCCTTCTTAGCAGCGAGGTACAGAGGAGACGAAAATAGGTTTTTCGATGGTCTGGCTGTCCTATTCTTTCGAACTCTTGTTTCGAGATCTTCAACTTATCGGGAGCAAGGTAGCGTAGAGTGCATGCTACCGGTGGACCAGTTCAAATAAGGTGCACCGTAGTATGTTCCAGGTAGGCGCATAAGTTCTGGATTCTGTCGTACTAGTTTTTTTTCTATGGAATAGTGGCCAAACGAGTAATCGTATAACCTGATGGTAAGCGATTACCTTCGTCAATCGACACCCGCAACACCAGAGACGTCACAAGTGCGTTGCCGGCCTTTGGGGGATGGGAAGGGCCTCCAGTTTCCTTACTCACTCGGTGAAATACAGCGCAAGCGCTGTTTCTCACCGGTTTTCTGTAAGGCTGTGGTATCACTCCGGTCAATTCCTTACCTGGGTCGGTTCCTTACCGTTTCTCACCCAAATCTCAGCTTTACATATCTTTTCTTTCCGTCAGAATCCTAGTTACTTGATCTGCATCTTAAACTATCATCTACTTGGGTGATACGACTCCTAAATTTACAGATCAGATCACCTAAACAACTTTAAAGATTACAACAGAGGTCATATTCATACCTATGGTATTTTAAGAATCGCCATGTAGCCCCTAACCGTTTTACTTTTCATCATTTACTCATGAGACAACTTAAAGAATATAAATTAAGGTCTATAAGTAAGCATGACATTAAAATCATCTTCTAATCCTTAACCATCAATGAGTTTTACCTTTTATCACCAGCTCATCTTAATAGCTTGAAAGTATACAACTAAAGGTTTGTACATAAATCCGCATGAAACTGAATTAATTATACTCTAACCCCTAACCAGAGAGAGAGAATACGACTTAGGGTTACACTCAAACGTATGATATATAAAGGAGTATCCTCCAACTCCTTACTGTTAAGGAGATGTATCTTCCATCATCATCTTGTCATCGTGAAATTATGATAATCAGATGCAAATATTCGAATAGCTTTAGCAAATTTGTGATAAATATAATGTTTTCATCAATATAAAGGAACTCAGTTCAAACACAAGGTAGCTACTATAAACCGTTGAGGAGTTCCGTTAACGTTACAATTTTTCTTCTAGGTGTAAAGTTCTCATCAGTACAAATTAAACAAGCCCAAACACAATTGCTGTTAATTGTGAAAGTGGAGGAATTCCTTCGACTGTCTTTCGTCTCTATCATCAGATCGACTCCAGACCTCTATTAAATTGTAGTTCTTTAAAATACTTAATAAAAAAAATAACAACACCCTTACGAATTTCGAAGGTTCCCCTCGATTTCTCTGGGATGTCATCATCAGATCCAGATAACCTTATCATGGGACCACTTTTGGAATATCTCCTTTCGAATCAAAGAATCATCAGAATCGGTTCATAAACGATGAAGTGCTCCGCGAATACGTTTTTTTTGAAGTTGGTTAAAAAATACATAAAATTTATCTTGACCGGGTCAGCGGTTTATGCGTGAAGGAGTCACAATGAATTCGCATTTATAACATTAATATTTTTTAGTTTCAATAGTTTTATAGTTTTTAATTCATCCCTTTATGGATGATCTTTGGGATAAAATCCTTGATGATGAGATGTTCTTGATTGTTGTTTGTTTTTTCATGTTTTCTTGCGGGATTTGAGCTATCGCTTTGCCGAATATCATCTAATAAGAATGTAACAGAAAGACAAACTAGCGGACAGACTTTCGCATTTATAATATTATCAGTAAGAATGCGAAAGTTTCATAATGCTTTTATCACGCTTTTGATTGTTGAGAAAAGACATAAGCTACGTTTTACCACGTTGTACACGAAAGCGGAGCGAAGGGCAATAGAAGATAGCTATTTTTTTTACATCGAGACGTAGAAATTTAATTTGCTTTAATGAGACGGAAGAATGATGAATGGTTTCTCTAAAAAAAATATTTTCTTTATATTGAACACAGTTAAATGTTAATCAAACTTTACTCCTCTTCATATCTAAATTTGTACGAAAAGTGCTAGGCGAATATATATTTTATTAACATGGGTAGTTGATCTAAAATTAAAGTATATCTAAAAGTAATACTCTAAAATTTGAATGTCTCCAAATGTTATTGAAAGAGTCAATGTAAGGTATATAATCTTTTAATTGGATTTTTATCTTCTTTTACAAGAAAGATTAAAGTAAATGAATAAATAAAATGTTTTTCGGTCTAACATTCATTAGATTCCAAAAGTCATAGCAATTCATTTAGTTTTTGGAACTATTAAACTCATGAGGACAAACAATGAGGTATGGTTCTGTCATGGATGGGATATCTTTTAGTTCTTCTTTTACTTCTCTTCTGGTTGACAACTATTAAATTTCAAAAGTCGCATCACATCAGCTCACATTTATTTTCTTAGTACTATTATATTTTTGATACTTTAACACAATAATCAAAATATTTATCAAAAAAAGCCGACTTCAAGACTAAAATGAGATGGGACGTCACGGGAAGCACTAGCTTTCAAATAAAAAAAGAATCATCAAGATCTTTTCACAAACATAAAAAGACACGGTTAAAATGTAAAGGATTGTCATGGATGGATGTCTTTAAGTTCTCCACATGTGCGGGTTAATATATATTTTAATTGCTATATTTTAAACGTCATCATTGGAATAAGCTATGATTATAACACTTACAAGAAACCTGTATCGACTGCCACTTTAATAGCACTTTAGGCGCATTTTTGTCAGTGTTAATTTAGTGTCTGAATATTACGAGGAATTGCATTGGTTTGCAATTGTGCTTTCTGAATATCGGCACTTGTTTATATGGAGCTCGATATAAAATTTGACTTTGATAATATACACGCAATTTATTGCTTGCTTTTGGGACCTAGTCGTCTTTTTGTCACTATAGCTTTTATACATAGATAGACTATAGAAAACTACAGCCAATATAAACAGATTATGGCTAACAAGTTAAGAATCTGTTCCCTAATCTGGCAGTCCTTTGCATACGCGTTGCTTGCATATGTATATGGCCTAGCGATTTATGCGGTCATCACACCGCTTTCTACTACGCTGAGTGTAGTGGGTTTAAATCTAAAACACTTTGTGTGATCGCTTTAAAGTTCTTAAATTACCCATTCTATTAGCAACTGACCAGCATCTTTATCTCCTTGATGCTGATTGCCGCCACGTTGCACATTCTGGCTGCTAAACTGCGACTGCGTCTTCATACGAGGAGGTGGCGAGCGCGGCTTTATGGGTTCTAAGAAACAAAAAATGAATGGTCAGCCAAAGTCAGGGATCAAATGATTCTAGTCTGTGCAAAGCATTTGGCTTAGATATTATAAACTTTAATGCCTAATAATGTAAACAATAGTATTTCGTGTTTACACATTACACGCACAGTCCCCAATCCGCACTTGGCCAGCGTGGGGACGTATGGTCTTAACCCTCTCCTGAGAGGAGACCCCGAGCCCAGCAGTGGGACATTATAAGTTGTTGATTGATGACACATTACACGTGTTTTTTTCATGTAATTAATGTTTATAAGTATATCCTTATCGCACAAAACTATTAAAAATACAAAGTACAAAAATATTTCTAATATTATGTGAACCCAGAGAAGTTTGATGCTCTGTTACTTAACATCGTTGGAGATAAGGAATAACTGAGGTTTCGAACGTGTGATGTAATATTTTTTTAGTGATACTATCAGGGTTGTAGATATAGAAGACGGACCATTACTAAATATTTTTTTTTCACATAAATTATTTTTATTAAGGTGTACCACACTTATATAATAGGTGCAAATAATACTCCAATATTTTATACGCTAAGGAAACGATACGAGGAAAGAGTGCTATAGAAGCAGCGACGTAAGCCGCAACAAGTGCTTAACACAAGGTAAACCAGGTACTTTGGCTATTATTTATTGACGCTTTTCACGTATACGAGTTTGTTTTATGTTTCTTGTGATCGTTTTACAGAAAGAGCCAACTATGACTAATGTTTCATATTTAAACTGGGCTTGGTATTTTATTACCTACAGAAATATTATAAATTAAACTTTCATACTACAAATATCGATTATACTTGCCAAAAAATGGCCAACGGTGTGGCCTAAAAAAAACAGAGTAAAAAGAAAAAGCCCTGCCGCCAGTTTCAGGCTATTTTGCCCTAAGCGAAGATTGAATAGATTTTTTTTAAGAAGAATGTCAAATTTAAATACTCCAGATGGAAAAAATTATCAGAATCTAAGAATAATGGTCCTTATTCTTATGCTAATACAGATAATCCAGTACGGCTATTTACACTATGGCGGCCCATTGAGATGCTTATATATATATATATATATCATTAGCCCAGGTAATTCATGAGAGCTTGTTTTCAAGTTTCATTATTCTTATTCATATTGAACGCAAAGATGTTATTAATGTTTTTAAATACAATTCTTCTCTGGCTTTACATCATAGGTATACTTTAATAGATATATTTGCTTACCAGAATATTCAAGCCCGAAAAGTTTCCAGGTTCCTTTCTTGGTGACGATGATCGTTTGCGGGCAAATATTGCGGTGTATCAGATTAGCCGTGTAGTGCAAGTATTGAAGACCCTCGATGACCTAAACAAAAAATGTAGAAATTATATATAAATAATGGTTATATCCATGTTGTAAACAAGTTGCGACTCTTGCTCCTCAGTCAGTCCACTCCATCGATACGCCATGTACGTTTAATAAGAACACGCAAAATATATCCGATCTACTTTAATTGAACTCTTTTATTGAATATTCCAATTAGACAAAGAATTATAGTAAAGTAAATAATACTGTGATAAAGACGAAAAAATAGTCAGCTAAAGTAATGACCTTAATACTGGCTATAATTTTGACGCCACCTGAAATATATAAATATCAGACAATAAAGGTTAATCTAAGGCTAATCAAGATGTATGAAGAAAGTGCTGGAAAGCAGTTTCAACATTTTCTGATATGTGCCTAAGATCACAGAAATCTACTCCGTTACTCAGAACAATGTCTAATTTAGCGGATTGGAATAACACACAATTATTAGATGAAACCTTGAAGCGATTATGGTTATATCGCCTTCCAAATTCTGTAAAACAAGTTCTATCAATGGCGCAAGACACCAAATTAGAGGAACTTGCGGCCCAGGCAGACAAAATAATGGAGAATATGCAGTCAACAGATATCACAATAATGGCGTCCACATCAACAGTGACAGATTTAGTATTACAGTTTACTGCCATGATCATGTAGATGAAGAACCTACGTCGTGGATATAACTTTAATAGATGGAACAGAGCTACATCAAGATCGAGATCAAAATTAAGAGGACCGTGTTGTCCTAAATCAAGCCCGGATTGGTTGTGTAAATATTACTACAGGTACAGACATGTACAGACATGTAAGCAACCGAGCAGCTGGATTAAATCAGGTACGTCACCAGTACATCAAAAAGGTAGGAGAAATACTGAAAACTAGTTGCCCACCGAACTAGATTGTACAATCTAGTTCGGTGGGCAGTTGTGCAACGGTGACCGGTAACCACCGCTTGTGTATAGCAGGTCTAAAGTCTCGAGTTCAATTCTCGGTCGACACCGGAGTCAACTTCTCCGTCTTACCGATGAGTCAATTTGAATGTGAAAATCAAGTGAGCGATTACAAATTTTATACCGCAAATAGTACAGAAATTAAAACATTCGGAGCAGGTTATTTAAGTGGACCTTCGTCATTTGTGACGTTAAACAGGCATTATTTGGCGCAGATTTTATTACACATTATAAGTAACCTGTGGATTTGTATAATAAGAAACATATTGATAATGTCAAAAGCTAACGCAGGAAAGGGTCCATCATAAAATGTGACGCTTGTTCTGTTATGTGCGTATAGGGATATAATCTCTTCAGAGATAGATACATTAATATACTTTCCAGAGATAACAAAAGCTGTGACATTTACAGAAACGTGTAGTAATGCAGTCTGACACCATATTGTTACCACCGGATCCCCGGTATGTGCGAGTTCAAGGTCACTACCGTTGGATCGGGGCAACAAGGTCGGAGGAAGAGGAATTTGCGAAGATACAGGAGTTAGGCATATGTAGCCCTGGCAAGGGAGAATGAATAAGTTCTATTCATGTAGCTTGATAAAAAATAGCTGGTTTAAAGTTTAAGATCTTGTGGTAGCTACACAGTAATGCTGTAAATTAGCACGATCGCTACTCAATACCTTGCTTAAAGGATTTTACTTCTATATCAAACAAACAAACAAACAACAACCCATAATGTCCCACTGCTGGGCTCGGGTCTCCTCTCAGGAGAGGGTTAAGGCCATACGTCCCCACGCTGGCCAAGTGCGGGTTGAGGACTGGCAAGAATACGTTGTGGCTACGTAAATCTTGCCGTTGGATGTTTTTAAGCCGCCCGAAGGCCTCCAACTAAGCTTCACGACTGTTATCGTATGATAATAACCGGGACCGACTGCTTAACGTGACCTCCGAATCACGGAGACGCTCATGGTAACATGCCACCAGCGGTCACCCATCCAGGTTCTGACCGCGCCATCGTTGCTTACCCTCGATGATTGTTTCTAATCAGCGAGTGCAACTGGGCTATGAGCGCCCCTATATCAATTGGTAAGAAATGACACAGTGTAATTTATACTGTGCAATAAGTACGCCATGGGGATTATATGAGTTTCCTTGAATGGGATCTAGGTTCCGTAATAGTCCACAGACCTTTCAGAGATTCGTGGATCAGGAAATATTAAACGGAACAGAGACAATAAGTAAAGTAGGAAAGCTTCCTACTTTACTTGTTGTCTCTGTGTTCCGTTGAATAATAGTATATAAATATAGTATAGTACAAACTCACAGCTGTGAGTCAGGATTTTTCTGTTATTTGGACGATATTTTGATTACGACACTTGATGAGAGAATAAATAAGTCAGGTATCCCTACAATGTAAATCAATATGTTTTTGGATAAATCCAAGTAGGGCTTCAGCCCATTACTGTAGAATGTTCAGGATATTGTTAATTACCCAAGACCTAACACAGTTGAGGAACTCCGTCGTTTTTTATGAATGATTAAATTTTACAAATATCATTTACAACATGCTGTAGCTTGTATTAATAATTTTTGCATAGCACAAAATATAAAGATAAAACCTTAATTTGCTCGGATGCAAATAGTTTAGAAACTTTCGATTAATGTAAGAAACCTTTAGAAAATGCGCTCTCTCTAGCATCCTAGATCAAATGTACAATATAGGCTAACCACAGAATCTAGCGACACACGTGTCAGAGCCTGTCTGGTTCAAGTAGTAAAAGGAAAGTCAGAACCGTTAAGATATTTTTCTAAAAAAATATCTGAAACAATGAAAATACAGCACATATGACAAAGAGTTTACAGCAACATATTTGGCTATAGTGTACTGCCGAAATTTAATTGAAGGACAAAATTTGATCTTGCATACAGACCACAAACCATTGATATATGCCTTTACAAAAAAAAGTATTACCAAGGATTTAGCCGAATAACTCGAAAGAAAGAAAGATAGAAAGGCTCAGAAAAGTAATAAAAGTAATTCACTAATATAAAGTAACTGATGACATAAAGTATATTGTCGGTTCTAAAAATGTAGTAGCAGACGCTTTATCCCGTCTTGAGTCAATAGTTTGCCCAACAGTTATAGATTACGAGGAATTAGATCACGCACAGGAAAGGTAACACCCACTCAGCACCAGTACAATGAATTGATATTTAAGTATATCGGCATATCGAACTGTAACAAAGTGGTCTATTGTGAAGTTTCTACTAAGTATGTTAGGCCCTATGTACCTGAGAAATTCAAGGAATTAGTTTTTTATAGCGAACACGGAATCAACCATCCAGGAGTACAACTAGAAGGTTGATTACACAAAAGCTTTTCCGGCCAGAATTGAATAAAGACATTAATACATTGACTAGAACTTGTATAGCTTGTCAGAAAATTAACGTAAATAGACACACTGTTTCTGATATAGGCAATTTTCTACCATGTAGTAGATTTGATCACATTCATACGGATTTGGTAGAGCCAATGAAACTTCAAAATTTGGTCATGTATATTTAGTTACCATCATATACCGTTTCACAAACTAGGTAGAATGTATTCCTGTTTCAGATATTTTAGCGGAAACTGTATCTAAAGTTATTTAGAGAGAATGAATATGTAGATTAGGCTCTCCTTGTAAGATTACTATGGATCAAGGTATGTAATTCGAAAGCGATTTATTTAACGAATTAATGAAATTTTTATGTGTTGTTATGTTAGATATGCAACGAATTCGCTCTAAGTCTTACCATCCACATAGCAATAGATTCATTGAAAGATTGCAACGCACTCTTACAACTGCATTAACTACCAAATTAACACAGGTTACATATTTGGTATATAAACTTCCAATAGTTATGTTAATATTACGAGCAGCATTTAGGACAGATACAGGAATTAGTTACACCAGAAATGGTTTATGGACAGATAATTAGATTACCTTCAGAATTTTTCCAAACAGAACTAACTTTAAGTAAGAGTACTTAGATTTCATGGAGAACTTACGTGATACGATCCATAAACTCAAACCTCAAGTACGAAAGAAATATAATATGAAGAAAATATTTAAGGGTAATTATTTAAAGTCGTGTACACATATTTATATCAGAAAACATATGTTAAAAAAATCGTTAAGTCCTATTTACGATGGTCATTACCACGTGTTAAACAGGAGCGGTAAAATATTTAAAGTTGATTTAGACAAAAGAATAGTAGACATATCCATTGATAGTTTAAAACCCGCTTATATCATCAGTCATAATGACAGTTCTAGTTCGCTTACAAATACAGTAAAAAATGTAAGTAAAGGAGATCGTTTTTTGTTTTTGCGAAAGACAGTCGCCATTTCATGTCATCCACATTTTTTATATTTTCTATCATTAATTCCATCACGACGAAGACTTGAAGACTCGAAGACTTAGAATTGAAGACTTGAAATACTTGACATTGGCAGAAATAGCTGATCCGGCTGATTGCCATATCATCAAAAGAAGAAGAATGTTAGTAAAAATTCGAGCAAGATCGAGAATCGAGTGACTCGCACTACGCGTCATAAGATTACTTGCGAGATTCGCTGATGAGTAATATTGTAATAAGGTAGATCGTAACTTAATAAGCTTATACTTCGTTTTGTTTTGATTGCAAGTAAACATGTATTCATATCACCTTGAAATACTGTAATGAACACTAGTCTAGTACTCTCATCATCATCTCCCTAGTCTTTTTTATTCCCAAGATTAATAGGGGTCGGCTATTAGTTCAACTGGTTTCACCTAAATATCAGTTTTTACATAGAGCGACTGGCATTGACCTCCGCAACCCTGAGGGTGAACTGAATTCGAAGGTTGAACAGTACTCTTACAGTTAAATAAACAGTTTCTTACATTACAAAAATGGGAAAGTCAGATAGTAAACAGGAGGAAGTAATTATTGCACAAAGAGGAGCTGATCATGGAGGATATTTAGAAATATATTAATTCAATGGGAGTACTTACAATCGTAAAAAATAATCTGATTTCAACAGTTATTATTATCTGGATTTATCCAACATGTCGAAATAATCCTATTTCGATATGTTGGATAAATCCAATCCAAAGTCTGGGTTAAGAAAGAAATGGCTAATTCCGTTGATCGAGCTCAATGCCAAGTATAAAATTGAGAAAGGTAATTAATTATTTTAGTGTGTAACATATAAACATTTTTTGTTAATTATGTTTTTGTCAGTCTAAATAATTCTGTAAATAATTTGCTATTTTGATAGACACTCTTTCGTGGCGTTGGTTAAGGGAGTGCTGCCGAGGATATAGTACTATTATTTTTTTATTGCAGAGCATGTCTTTTAATCAAGACCTAGTATTGAGTTATTTATAAAAAAATAAATTTAATTGTTGAAACAGCATGTAATGCTTCAAAATAAAACTTTAATGAAGTTAAAGGTATAAATGAAACCATAATGTTACTTTGTATTCATGATTTATTTGAGTAAGTACTTTACTTTATTACTATAAACATTGTAACACCTGCGGCATGTGAGCATAGGTAGCGTATTCCTGATGCCACGTGCGCACTAAGTTACAATTTTTAAATCTTAGTTTGAAATTGTAATAGATAGATAATATTTTTTAGAAAGAGAGGGATGGGATGAGGTCGCGGTGATGCAATACAGTGAAATAGTAAATGCACGATCAGCTAATGTATATTTAATGGAACATGCGAAATATATCCGGTATCAATCAACAACCCATAATGTCCCACTGCTGGGCTCGGGTCTCCTCTCAGGAGAGGGTTTAAGGCCATACGTCCCCACGCTGGCCAAGTGCGGGTTGGGGACTGGTCAAGTGCGGGTTGGGGACTGGCTAAGAATACGACGTAGGCCACGTAAATTTTACCGTTGGATGTTTTTTAAGTCGCCCAAAGGCCCCCAACTAAGCCTCACGACTGTCATTGTACAATAACAACCGGGACCGACTGTTTAACATGACCTCCGAATCACGGAGTACCTATATCCGGTATACCTAAATTGAACTCTTTTATTGAATATTCCAATTAGACAAAGAATCATAGTAAAGCAAATAATACAGTGATATATACTTAATAATAGTTTACAAAGTATGGGCTTAATACTTACTAAACTGGGTTTAATTAAATATCATATTGTAGATAAAAAAAGAATAAATAAATGTCGAATTGTCATATCCATCGTGTATAAATTTTCTGTGTATGTGACTAAATTCCTCCTAAACGGCTGAACCGATTGTAATGAAATTTTTTGTGCCTATTCCTGAGGATTCGAGAATGGTTTATATTCACAATTCGGTAAAAAAAACATAAAATATCTATTTGTGTAGCTAATTAATTCGACCCGCGGCATTATTTGCGAGTGAAGTTATACGTTATACAGTGGGTAACACCGCGGGGCTCATCTGGTTTTAAGGAAAGGTAAATTATCAAATTACTAATTATCTAAAGAAAATAAAAAAAAAACATTAAAATTTTATTGATGGTTTTTGGTAGTCCTCGGCGTATCCATATTCATTGTAAAAACCAAATAGTAGTGCTATTGCGGCAAGCAGATGTCAATGTGTGCGTAATTGTATCGCTCACGGCATTGGTAGCTGGTGTAGGTCGCGCCGACAGGTACACACACTAGTGTAACATATCGTTTGCTAAATTGTATTGAATCTAGCCTTTAGATTTGGTATCGAAATATGTGACGTTTTACCGCCTTAGGGGTTAACAAAGTCGCAGTAATGCACGTGAATTACTATGACTTTGTTATCACCTAAGGCGGTGAAAAAGGGTACCAGAGTCTGTATGAAACTTTTATTTTTTCAATGGATTCACTTGACACTTTCTATATAAGTTCCTCAATTGATACAGATAAAGACTAAGAAAAAATCTCCTCAGGGAGTACAATTAGGGGTTCGGAATTTGTATGAAACCTTTAATTCTCTTCAACGTATGCACAAAAATTGTTTCTAGTCACCGATTGCAACTGGGCAATGGGCTATGTTATTACAAGTAAAAAATACATTGCATGCAAACAGTTCTCGACCCTAATAACATTTACCTAGAACTTGGTTTTTGGCGCTTATAAGTAACGTTGATCATTGCATAAATTTGAGTATTCTAAAAATCCATAAGTTCAAGAATTGTTTGCACCTATTTTTTATTGTCTAAATGTGATAACTATTTTAATCAATAGATACAAGCAATTCTTGACCTTATTAACTTGTATAATATNATTCATGATAAGCATCTTTTACGAACGCCAAAAACTACGTTTTTAGGTGTATAGGATTAAGGTCGCAAATTGTTTGCAGCTGTATTTTTTTACTTGTACGTAACAACAATATAAAAATTTGTGATCTTCATATTTTTATCGATCGTCATTTTCTTTTCTAAGATTTTCTTTTGTTTTTGATAGCTTCTAACATCGTTATCGTTCATGCGCAAATAACATTATCTTATGGATTGTACTTATTTTGTTAATATCGATAACGGATGTAATATGAAAGAGTTACCAACAGGAATAGGGTGTTCTTCATGATTAACCTGGGGTAACTACTAAGAAAACCACGAGGAATGCATCACACTGACTTATCTACAAGGTTTTCTCTAGAGGGTCAGATCTCAGTTCTCAGATACTCTCATATTGAGAAATCAGCGCGGTAAAAAGAAATCCAAATAATGCATTACTAATCTGTACGTTCACTAACGATTCCCTAAAGTAATCAACAAAATAAAGCAATGAATGAACACACGTAATTTTACTAATAAAACCTAGCTGAGCCCCTCGGTTATTTTTGTATTTTTATTTTGGTGTTACTGTTGTACGGCGGGTAACGCCGTGCGGTTGGCACGGCGTTACCCGCCGTATAACACGGCAGTAAAACAATAGTTAGTCTAAAAAAGTATCTAAGTTACTTCCTAGATCACCAGCTACCTATCAATGTGAGTCCTGTTAAAATCGGTCCATCCGTTCTAGAGATTAGCCGGAATAAAAAGACAGACAGACAGATAGACAAAATTTAAGAAAAAGGTTATTTCAGCATATATACCATCTTTACAAACATATGCATATAGTAAACAGTGGTTATATCAACATTACAAACACACTCCAATTTATTTATTTGTAGATGTAGATGTATAAATAATTGTATTTCGTATTCCGATACATAAGTGTTAGATATCTGAAATATTATTTTTAAATTTAGTAACGCCATCGTGTCCCAAACTAAGCTAAAGCTTGTTTTATTCAACTGGTACCAAACTGGGGTACAAAATAACTGAAAGAAATACAAACGTACTTCGTTGTAAAAAATCATTTTATACATACAATAAAACACCCAAGTTCTGAAACAAATATTTGTAGACGTTATTTTTTGTCAAACAGTGACAACAATATTCCGAACAGATTTCAACTCGCAGTTGCGAGCGTCGACCACCGGATTCATAATTGGAGCAAATAAAATGTTTGAATATATTTAGTATCATCTTGTTTAAGGTAAGCCACTTAAAATAGATTATCTTTCCCTTATATATTATCCAGTGTACTACAGTAGGTAACAGATAAAAATAAATCTCTATAAGATTACTTTGTTGTTCGCCCTTGTATCCATCTCAGCAAGACCTTTTTCCACAAATAAGAATATAAAGTTGAAATTACGTATAGGGATAATAGGTAAAAGGTATAATATTCTGAGTTGGGGTTATTAGAAGAAGCTATTATGTTTACAGCATACAGTCGATAGTAATAAATTAACTCATGGTATGTCATTCGCACTCCAAGAGTAGGTTTATCTGATGGTAACGTCTGAGTAGGTGATGGCTCGGACCATGGCGTAGAAAAATTTGTGGATAAATATTTTATGGGTAGCGCTATTTTTGAAAGGCAATATAGTATCTTAATAGAAATGTAAATTTTTGTGTTAATGTTATGTTATGTCAGTGGTCCCCTATTTTGTTGTTTACTGTACTTCTCTTCCACAAAATTTTTAACTGTGCCCAATTTCATACTCTTTCGTTGGCATAATTTTCTAAAAAGTGGTACAATGTTTTTGCAATATATGTATATATAGATATCAGGTGTATGATACTCCATTAATAATACAGGCATTTAATCGAGTAATCACACACTAAATATGCCCTACATCATTTTGGGAAAGAGCTGATACTCTTACACTACTGGAGCGCTATTAACCTAACTAAGAACCACTGCTAGGAAACTTTTAAATGAAAAATAAAACGCATTGGAATCAGTCCATTCGTTTAAGAGCTACAATACCACATACAGACACACACACACAAACACAGAAACATCGACGTCAAACTTATAGTACCCTCTTTTTGCGACGGGGGTTAAAAATATGAAATCTTTAGGGAAATATCAGAGCTCTCACAATTGTGTTAGCTATGAATCTTAACGAGTTTTCAAGTCCAAGTATAAGTTACTTTTCGGGGCTTCACCAAACAATATATAGAATATTATATAAATGATTGATGGTATTAGTCAATAGTTGTATCTAGACAATATTAATCTGAGATATGTTCTACAAAATATAATAGGTCCGGGAACACTTTTTAAATATGATTAAAACTTTCGAACATAAAGTAACTGACAATCGAACGGAACTCGAATTCTTGATCTTTTTCAAGTCTGTTCATGGTAAATACCATGGTCTCTCAGAATACCGAGGCTAAGCAAATATAAAGGCGCAAAAAAAATTTGCGACCGTAGACTTGCAGTTGTTATATGCAAAAGCTTTTTAACATTCCCTTTCTTGTTATATCCTTCATAAAAACACACTTAAAATAAAACCTCAGCAAATTATTGTTAGTATGCACCTGTATTTAATCACTTAGATGTATAGATTCTGTGAAGGTAAGCTTTGTATGTAGAAATATGCACAAATAAAATCATAGAACCAATACATGCAACACAAATTCTATTGTTACACATGTATATTTATCTACAATACAAACGTTACACGGGACTAATTGTTATAACGAATCTGCTGAGCTCACGGTAACGAACACACTCGGTTTTGCAACAAACGTTATCATGCACAGCCAGTAATCACTTTTGACGTTATGACATTTCCGTGGAGAGCTTTGGTTTTGGTTTATTGGGAATTCTCTTCTATTCTATGTATAATTTAGACTAACGTTTGTGAAGTTATTTCCTACTGAAATTCAACCCATAATATGGGATATTTTGATAACTGTGAGATTGATATCTTGCTATGTACTTTCAGATTCAGTGCACTCGTAAAAGATTGAAAGATGTCTATTACATAAATCTGTAAAATCAAATACATTTGTTAATGTTATTTAAGAAAATTGTATCGAAAACGGATAGTGACTATACTATTGATATAATGGATTTTTTGATACCCTGCCTATTCCGCAATCTGTCAGAACTGTAATACGGTACCTTTAAGATTAGATGGAACTATAGTTAGCAAATCTGCTTTCTTAAGTTGGCAATCTTCACAAAAGCCTTTTAATAACAACACTCAATGTTTAACAAGATCAGACATTGCATTTGTAAATATAAATCCGAAGAAATATTAATGATGAAAAAATATCTCAAACTGAGATTGATTATAATGAATACATCAGCATTACATTTCAAAAATGTGATAATTACTCATTTCTATTAACAGTAGAATTGATATCTGATTAATTAGGGATTAGAGAGTCAGATAATTAGTAAGATGAAGCTGAACCTTCTATTGGTAACAATAGGTATTTTAGCCTGGTAACAGGTTTAAATATTAGATATGGATTACATATTGGAGGAATTTTGACATCAATAGTTCTATTTTAACCCTTACATGACATGCTATAAATTAGTTTAGAGAGATTTCGGCTTACAAGTAAGAATCTATTTCTACAAATAAATAAAATCGAGGTGTCTGTTTATAATTATAAATTGACAGCCTTTACTAAATGCATATGAAAGTATGGTAGGCTGACTTCTGGAACGGCTAGAAAGATTTTAATGGGATTTTCACTGGCAGATATCTGATCATATAAAGAGTATCTTATGCTCCTCTTTTCTTAGACTAGCACCTTATTAGATTTTAAACAGTCGGGGAAGTATAGCGGGTGAAATTGGTTACGGAAATACCTTGATTCTAAGTTTGAAACTGCGGGGAAAGGTAGTGATTAAATAAGTTAAGCTAATGCTTATGTCACTGTTAATATGCTTTTGGCTACAATGCCGACTCCACTCGAGTGAACTTACTCATATTCAAAGTATTATGGCTTTGGAAAGGTTTACGATGATACAAATCAATTATAATTACAAGTAACTGTTAGAGAGTCCAATTCCAACAGACCGTCCCATCAAAAATCTAACCGGATTTTTAAAATAGATTGTTAAATAAAGCTTATTATTTAATAGTCCATTTTTAAATCGAATTTTGCTTACCAACTATCTCCTTTCTGTAAAATTTAGGCTACCAGTAACAAAAATGAAGGAATTCCTACTAAGTTGCATTAATTCTTGATGTGAAATTAGCTGAGGTTTTTTACTCTTGATGTTGTTCTTCTATCCGACTACGGCCAGTCTTAACGGAAACCAGCCAAACTACGCAGGGCATATTTTTGGAAAATATAATAGTTATTGATCATATTCTAGGATGCATATCCCATTATTACTACGACTTAAATAGCTCGCTCGGAAGAAATACCTGTAAACACTGTTAATTCCTAACACCTATACCCCTGCACACGCCTATATTCAGTGCTCTGCTATAACGCATATAAGCGTCTTTTTTTCCAACGAATTTACTTAAGTTATTTATTATTATTATAGCATCACCTTAAAATTGTACGTATTATAATTATATATCGGTAATAACGCTAGGGTGACGGTTCTTTCCAAAGTTTACACTTTGGAGTGCGCTAGTTGTATCTAATTAACTAAAACTAATTACTAACTAAACTAAAATAGATCAATAAAAATAATTACAAGAGTAAAAAAATATGTTTGCGTTATCGCTGCTGGCATTCCTAGAAAACTGGCAATATTGTTACGGCGAATAGCACTACTGATTCTTTGTGCTAGAAATAGGTCAGCCTTCTTGCTATATATATGCATATGTACTAACTTTACTAAATTCACCGCTTATAAAATCACCAACAGCAGGAACTATCTATTTCATTAGCACATATAAAAAAAAAACTGAATAAACCCACGAGCAAGAAAGACTAACATGCACCTAAAATTAGCAGTTAACTACCTTATTATTATTAATCTATTTAGTTACCAATTTATTGATCATTGTAACTTGATATCTTTTTAAAAGGAAACAAGCAAATATCGGGATAAATCAATTACCAAGTTTCAATGACTTGAGCGTGTGAACCGGCAACAAAGTTGGTAATCGGTTTAAAATATGTTTTTACGAACGAAAATACAAACGTAGTGAACTAGTAAAAAGTTTGATTGCTTTTCGCATGCAATTTGAAAACTACGTACGTGTCAATTTAGGTAGCGTTAACTGGTTGTGTTAGTTTTGAAAGTGATTAATTTCACGCTCTCCGGGATAAGTTTTATTATTGATACGGGCTGTATTTGTTACAATACATTTTCATGATCTAAGCCGTCACTTTTGTCAGTTTTGAATTTTCGAATTATAAAATAGAAGTACACCTTTATTAATAAAAAAAGTGCCTTTGACATTTTTTAAATAGTTATCAAAATGTACATAGATTAAAACCTTTACTATCATTTGGAAAAAATTAAAAAGATTTTAGTTGCTTAAAATATTTAAAATATAAATTATTGCAATTATATCATTCACTCAAGATTATATCATTTAAATGCGGAATATACAAATTATTTTTTTTTATATAAAAACGAGGTCAACGATAATAAACCATAATACTTATTTATGCCTGAACATACTTTAGTCAATTTTACTAATAAGTAAACTAAAATGAAGTGAAATGCCATGTAAACTGTCTGAACTCTCGCGAGTAAGAAAATAATACTATTATTTTCTGAAAAAGGATATTCTATTAAGACTGGCCTTAAATACTGTTACATTTTTTTGTATGATCCGCAAATATTTGTGACGGAGTTTGGCTTTTTTCTACGTATAATATGTACGAAATTGTTAAGACCACTTTAATTTTCGATCCATTATATCCCGGTGAGCACCTTGAATGCACGGGAATAGCAATACAGATTTCAGTGGGCCAATCCGTGTTAAACAATAAAGACGAAGAAAAAGATGTCTGGTTTAATGCTTTTTTTATTGACGAAATACGAATTAGTATGCTGCATAATAGCCAACGTATCCAAGTTTAAAGATGGACTCAGAATTTGGAAAGCGAAAAATGCCACTGTAACACTACCATCAGCTGCTTAGAGTCATAAGCCACTTCCAAAAATTCTGTCAGATATCAAGGAGGCTATCAATCAAGAATAGAGATGGTAAGAAGAGCTATAGAATAACTTGTCTACATCTACAGTATGCCCAGAAAGATTTTTGCATTCATTCAAAACAGGAGAAAAATCTTTGCATTTCTTTAAACTACAAATTTCACTTAGACTGTTATTTTAAGAAAACCGAAAATGTTTCGAAATTTTCGAGATAAAATGATATAATCTAATGCAAAGAGGCACTCATATCCCAGTTGCACTACGTGATTGGAAACAATCACCGAAAGTAAGCAACAACGGCGCAGTCAGCCTGGATGGGTGACGGCTAGTGGCACAATAACATGAGCGTCTCCGTAATTTGGAGGTCACGGTGGTGTCAGTTGCTATCATAGGACAGTCGCGAAGCTTAGTTAGAGGCCTTCGGGCGGTTTGAAAACATCAAACAGCAAGATTACGTACCCATATTGTCTTGTGAGTCACCAACCCGCACTCGGCCAGCGTAGGGACGTATGGCCTTCACCCTTTCCTAAGAGGAGACCCGAGTCCAGCATTGGGACATTATAGGTTGTTGTTGTTTTTAAAGGTGAAAGGAATAAATAATGTACTAGCTAATTAGATTTTGACACAGGAAAATATTTTAGAATTTTTTGACAACTATCTCGTTCGTAACCTAAAGCGCCACAATAACGCGTTCACAGTGGTGGAGGTTAAAAGATGTCTCAGGGGATGAGATTATCACGATTTAGCATCTATTTACAAACTTTGTACTTGATTCCGAACGAAAATACGGAAAAACGAATACAATATCTACAAGTATGTTAGGTTGTAGATGTAGAAAATGACTCTTCAGTTGATTTAATAAACATCAACAACAAACATAGCCACAAAGTGCTTGTCACTCCTGAATTATAAGCGTTCATGGCCAGCGGTGCTCACTTTCCATCGTAGAGCCGACCACTCGTTACACCCATCTCCATAACGAATACATAGATTATTAACACATTTCAAGAGCTATCCAATTTCAAAGTACATCTGTTACAACTACGTATTTGACTTTGTAAGTACCTTTGACCAAAAATTCTACCCTTTAGACATTATTTAGTCAAGTGTTTTATTTATCTAGTACTCTGTGTAATAAAAATATATAACCAAGCAAGCATTCGCCAAAACTACAAAAAATAGAATTTGAAACAAACAAATTCCATTAATATCGTTTTTGAGCACAACTATATTTGCTGACAAATAATATATAAAACCGTATTGGCTTTCATTAATATTAAAAGGTATCGCACACCGCCACTAGCCATCCACAATAAATGCATTCAGCATGATGGATTGCGCAAATTATAAAGCTATTGACATTGTGTTATTCTGACAGTGACGTGTCACAACATTATATCGATATTGTTATTGATA
Organism: Hyphantria cunea; assembly: GCA_003709505.1. Taxonomy (NCBI): domain Eukaryota; kingdom Metazoa; phylum Arthropoda; class Insecta; order Lepidoptera; family Erebidae; genus Hyphantria; species Hyphantria cunea. Next base: position 284,474 of record PKRV01000439.1, on the reverse strand, counting down.
TTAAATCAATCGTCCGAGATTTTTTTTACGAAACAAGAAATTGGTTTTAAATCTCGTTTACTGTAAAGTGCGGTGCTGCACCTGTAACTGCCTCGGTGGCGCAGTGGTAGCATATGCGACTGCTATGCTTGAGGGCTCGGGTTCGATTCCCGGATCCGACCAAATGTTTGCATGATCTGCAATTATTTGTTTTGGAGTTCGGGTGTCAATAGGGATCGAACATCAATGTGAAAATCAAGTTGAAATCTGACAGCATCTATGTAAATAATTCAAATTACATTAATTTATTAGACAACAGTACTTTAAAATGTTGGTCTGCTTAAACCCGCGCAGCGCAAGACCCAACATTTTGCTTTTATCCTTTACATTATAAAATATTTAAATGTAGCGAGGTCCTAAAAGTTACTTACATTTATTTCACCTCATTTATTACCCCAAAGATTATACTGAATTAAAGAAGTATATTCATTGTGTAAAGTTTTGACTTGCCGAAAAAATACAATAATATTTTCTTCGACTTTTGTTAACTTTCCCGCCAAGTTATCTAAAATTAACACATTCTGTCGATTAACTTTTTCTTACAGTTTTTAAGTGTTGCTCGAATTTTTAACTTTTTATTTTACGTTTGTGTTTTTAAACCTTCAGGTACATATGCAAAAAGTACCTGGCAAATTCCAAGAAACTGTATAAATGGTTTATCTTAGAAAATATTACTTTGATAAATATTTAAGCTACAGCGGAAATCGTAAAAACCGTTAACTGAAAATATCTGTAAGCTAAAAATCTTTTTTTAGAAGCAACACACAATTTTCTGAACGGCAAAGTACTACAGTAAAAAACAGATTACACTTTCGCAAATTAAAAAGAAACACTCTCCGGAGACTTCCATTTTCGAATCCTATAATCGCTTTATTGTTTTATATTTATTATTTGTATATAGTTTCAGAGAGTATCTGTACTGTTGAAGTAAAAGTTTTATTACCGAAATTATTTTCAGAAGTGGGATCTAACATTCTAGATTACTTTTTATCTAATATCTAAATAAAGCATTTGCATCAACGTATTAATCCTATCTAAATTCTCGTTGCTGAGATATCTGTAACCATTGAAAGCAGGCAATTACAAACAAAGGTATGACATTTCGATATAAATTAAACTAAACCAGTAGCAAGTATATTTGAATGTATTAAACATCTTTAACCTACTTTATTTTGATAAATTGTAAGCAGTTTCTTCGTATAGAATAAAATTTAAGCAAATGAAATATTTTTTATAATCATAAACCAATCGGATGTTCTAAGTCCTAATTTGTCCGTTTAAACATAAAAATAGTGCAAAATGAGATGTCAAATTAAATTATAACTCCCACTGTTATCAAAGTCTTTCCTTCATCATTAGATCATTTTTACTAACTGCCTCGGTGGAGTAGTAGAAGCGTATGTGACTGCTTTGCTTGAGAATGCAATTCCCGGATCGGACCAAATATTTGTATGATCTGCAAATATTTGTATCAGAGTTTGGATGTTTTCTATGTATAATATATATGCATTTCTAAAAAAAAGTATATATATATTTTTATCAGTTGTTTAGCACCCATAACTAAAGCTCTGCTTAGCTTGGGACTAGATGGCGTTGTGTGTTAGATTTCCGAAGTATTTATTGTTTATTATTATTATTAATTTCAACCTAAGTAGTCATCCAAACGAATTATAAAAGGTTGCTCAAACGGGGTATGGTTAAATAGTAGCCACAAAATTGGTTAACAGATTGGCTCTAAGATACCAAAATAAAATATTTTCATCAAAACTCCAAAATATTAATAAAATAATTACTATGAACGAACTTTGTTTTGTGTCACAAGTTGTTTCTTTATTTCTACACAATTCTATTGAAGCAAGCCTATCTGTTTGATACCATTAAACTGTCTAGTGGTCATTGGGACACATTGTAATTTTTTTACCCAGCAAGAGAAAAACTACTGATTGAATTTCCTAGTACCTATAACATAAGTTAAATCTTAACATGGGTGCCAGAGTTCAGCCACACTTGTGCTCCGAATATTCGTAGTTTTATTTTTGTATGTAAAAAAATGTGTTTTTATGTTATTTAGTTTTAAATAAATTATCTTATCTAATTATCTAATTAAGGTATTGAGTCCATTGACGTAGGTACATGTATCCTGTGTTCTACTACTAAATGATGTGGTCCGGTTTCTTCAATACAGGGGAGCGACATCAGGAGAACTGGGCCGAAAGTCTCGACCTAGTTTTCCTAAATCAAGGGGACATGCCCACATTTGTGACAGCGAGGGACAGTTCAATCGTGGACATTTCATTCGCGTACCTCTCGCTGGTACGCCGTGTTTAGGACTAGCACGTCGTTTTGAGGGAGGAGGCTGGTTCGGATCACCGATTCATTCGGTTTGAGGTCTCCGCTCCCACAGGTGACGCACCGGTCATACCGGCTTCACCTAAGCCACGTCGGGCGCTCCAGCGCTGAGAGTGGGATCTTCTGGAAGCTGCCATCGTACAGGCCGGGACCCGAGGCTCGACAGGCCTGTCGACGTGGATGCCGAGGCAGAATGGTTACGGGAGGCTGTGACTTGCGTCTGCGATGCGGTGATGCCTAGATACGGATGAAGATACGGCAATCCGAGAGGCGGAATTGCTGGTGGAATATAGACATGCTAAAAAAGCCCTTCAGGCAGCGAAAAAGCGAAATAAAAGTGAGGCATTTTGGGAGTTGCTCGAGACACTAGAGGAGGATCCTCGGGAGCGCGAGTTAGGGGAGAGTTGCACACATGAGCTTCACCGCTGACTAGGGTTTTCAGCCAGAGCTACTTGAGAGGGCATCGGCTCCCTGTTTACATCGCGAGTGGTGGAGCACACCCCACCACAGACGGCTCCGCCTGTGACGTATGAGGTGCTTAACGTGGATGACGATGACGTGCCTAAGGTCTCTTGCGGAACTAACGCTGGCGGTGCAACAGCTCAAAGTCAAAAACACCGCCTCAGGATCCGATTGCATTCCAGACTGAGCGAGGGCCCTGACTCTATACGATAGGGTGCCGGCTCTCCAGCCTCGACTGAGAGGATTATTCAGTATGCCTCGAGCAGAAACGAAAAACCGGCATGTAGTATTACTTAACGAGTAATGTAAGCACTTTGAAACAGTGATTACATGGCGCCTCGTCAAGCTTCTTTTCAGGGTACGTCTAGCTCTGACGGATAACCAGTACTGCTGTCGTATGGGTCGTTCTACCGTAGGCGCGATCAAGCATTAATATTTGTATGAAACAGTTGTAAAAAAAACTCAATCATTCACGCAATTCATTCAATATGTGATGAAACGAGTGATTTTGTTTTTTTTTACTAATCGCGTCTACACGCTCGCCACTGTAACTCTTGTACACTAGAATCAACAGCAGTGACCCTTGAACTCACCGAGTTTTGACTTTTGGGAAGTCCCAGGAAAAAATAATTTTTTTGGAACCCGCAACAAAATTAATCAAAAGGAAAAAAAGATCAGTTGGTTATATAATAATTCCACTTCCCTTCTTAGCAAAATGGAAGACAAAATGAAATAAAAATATAGATATTAAGTTCAAAGATCTATTAGCTGGTTTTCTTAGCCCGATCTATAACAGATTCCACCGATAATAATCCGTCTTACGCATACGCGTTTAGGGTACATCTGGATGGAATTTTCTTGAAAAGATGGAATCTTCGATAAAATTCTTACAATACCTATAGTATTGCAAAAGTATGGACCTATTACTAACCCCTGAGAATGCCCCATTGTATAGCCATTTTGCTGTCAGATATATAAGTTTATTCGATTTCAGTGGTGCATTCGATTCACTTAGATCAGATATCTAGTTTTCCACCGAGATACTACCCACATCAAGAGCCGTCACAAGGTTGTTCGCTATTTGTGTCCGCAAGAGCTAGACGTGAGATCGATCTTATAAATAATATATATATGTTTTGTTTACAGTTAAGAAAACAACGCTATATAGATGATTCATTCATGATGGTTTGACATTTAAACTAAAATGACAACGATTATTAGCCCGCCTGTCATGTAAATCGGGGTTGGCATGGTAATACCAGTATATACAAAATACGTTTTTAGAAATGAGTACTGAATATAGGACATTAAGACTTTCTTGTCAAATATATGTCTAGCTAATATCGAATGACTTTTTAAGTTAGGCACTACTAATCTTAAAAATACTCTACTTTAATACAAAGAAAAAGTGTTTAAGTTCGCTGTAGTAATCTTTAAGTGCAAATAAATTGATAATACAATGTAGTGTAGTTGCCATATCAATAGAAAGTATCACGTTTTATTGCCAGTCATGATCCGAAATGAAGTTTGGTTGTGACTTAAGAGATTCTACTGTACTCACCAACTTTATACGTAATGCAGTAAAATAATGAAAAAACATTTTTTGACATATTTTAGTAAAAATAATTACAAGTTTCAAGGGACGATTAGCTACTCAACGTTGGTAGGTTTTTATAATAAGTGCCGATCTTGACTAAGCCAAGCAGGGCCCAATAACAAAAAAATTGCATCGCCCTCGTTTAGTGGTACCCTGTTTCGATTCGCCCTGGTACTGTTTATTCTGCACCGATGACAGTGTAATGAAAGTCATGTTGGAGTGGTGGAGAACAGTGCTTAGCTATCCTGAATGTCAACAGACTGCGCTAAACAATGTACTTATATATTTCGACCGGGGCATTTTTCAAAGTGGCAGTCTGCGTCCCTAGTGGTCTTCTCTGGATTTGAACCCTCTAATCACTCTGTTGAAGGGTTCAGGGTTAGACTATAGATGACAGAAGGATGCTCTAGCTATATCGACTGCCTCGGTGACCTAGCGGTAGTGTATGCGACTGCTGTTCCTGAGGTCTCAATTCCCGGGTCTGATCAAATGTTTGTATGATCTGCAAATACTTGTTTCGGAGTTTGGATGTTTTCTATGTATGATAGAATAGAATAGAATAAAATAAACTGTATTGTACACCAATTGATACAGTTATATTTGAGCTAAACAATACAATAACCATGTACAAATGGCGGCCTTATCGCTAAAAATCAATCTCTTACATGCAACCTTTGGATGGACAAATCGACAGTAGAAACACAAAACCATGGGTACTATTGGTGTTCAAAATAAATATAGCAATTTACTCAATTCAGGTAAAATTACATAAAATAAAATGTAGAGATATTAATACACATTAATGCAAACAAATAAAACATAAAAAACAATGCACAATATCCACAATTTTATAGTAAAGAAATGTAAATGATATAATGTATTTTAAGCAGGTAATAAATTACGAAGCTAAAAAATGATCGTGGACCATTTTTTTAAAAATAGACAGAGACTTAGCTCGCTTTATAGCCATTGGCAAAGCATTCCATAGCCGTACAGCCTGTACATTATGAAAGGGCAAAAAACATCATAGTCGGTTTTATCGAGTCCTGAATGGACTCGATATAGATTTTAAAGTATCAACATTCTGTCTATGTCATGGTGATCTCTTCATAGAAACCGAAAGTTTTGTCTGTGCAATTATGGACGAAGTTGTAAGTCCTGGAGAATGTATCAGGCAGATTAGTTATGGTTGTTCTCGCTTTACTAACGCCGAATATTTGCACAGGGGCAACTAAGTATCCAGGATCGTTCATTGGCAACTTGCCATTAAATACAAACTTGTGAGTTCAGAGGTGCCGTACTAGGTATGTTCTCGAGAATGGTCGTGCTACGATATATTGGGATTGATATGTTATTACAAACAGGACTACTGCAGCCAATTAGCCTGATATTATTTATGGATTGATTAGCGCATACGCTACTACTGCGCCACCGAGTCAGTTAATGTTAAAAATTTCTTTGAAGTAAAATATATTAGGAGAACTATATTTCAATGACCAAATTTAGATTAGCCATCAACTTGTATCGTCTAATGAATACGAGTATATCAATTTAACAGATATCTAGATTTATAGATGTTGAAAGGGCACTTGACCTTAACAATAACAAAAGATGTATTGTGATAAAATTTTCGAAATCCTTTTGAATCGAAGAAGTTACCTATAGGAGTTAGGAAATAGTCAATCGAGGGTAACTTCTTATATTTTACGGCCAATTTTAAAGTTTGTGGCCAAGTAGTAACTCAAAATGTTAAGCATTTTTTTCGGGTCTACCAATAGACGTGTAACCATTCTTAATATATTCAGACCCCTCCGTACCTCAGGAAGCACGATAAGCTGTCGGTCTCGGTTGCCATACGAAAAAATCTGCAGCCATTTGCAGTAGACTTTAAACCCACTTCAATTTAATCTGAGAAATATTAGTAGAGTATAATTTCCACTTTGGTTCTTTTGAAATATGAAAGAGAGATACTTTAACTTATGGTGAAAAACTAAGTAATGTCTTAAGCATTTTATTTTAGTAGTAATGTCTAAAAAGCCTATTCTAGTTGTAAAGTCTAAGGCGGTGCTAAAACGTGTCACCTGTTACTGCTGCTGGTCACTGATAACTGTAGTTGCTTTTTCCGGTGGCGGCAATCGGATACAGTCATCGGTTGCTACTTCTGGCCACAATTGTTTTCCGTCCGTCTTACAATGGACGTCGTGGATGACTTTATGGTTCAGGAGACGGACACCGAATGCAACTTTTCTTTTGTGCAACTCAGTACAATTGTATAGAAATTGGTTAATGTTGCTTATGTCTTCAACTGACGACTTTTAGTTTTCAGTTACCGACACCTAACACTTTTTGATGGTCATGAGTGTGTGTTAAATGGAAGCAACTGGACACAAAAAATATTTACGTATGCGCAGGGAGTAGACGGTTTCACACTGGTTCTTTAAAAATAAAACATTCATAGGTAGTTTATATCTGACACAAGACACAAAAGTGTCCACATTTGTGCCGTGCTTAAAGCTGTCTGCATTCCGAAACTAATTTTAATAATTAAAGTAAAGCTAATGCATTGAGCACAGTTACATTTTCTTCTGCAAGAAGGAAAAGTCCAATAGACTTGCGATTGTTACTTCTGTAATACGGAAAGACATTTTTGATACAAATATATGTAGGAAAACTTTCTTTTGATTTCTTCAACTAGGTACTTGCTAAAGAAATAATACTATTGAATTGAGTCTAAGCTTTAGTCGGATTAGTTATTCGACAGCATCACGAAAATAAATCATTTAAGGAAGTAGTTCAGCGCCTTGCTTCACCCAACACAAAGATTTTTTTGTCAATAGTGAATGGATAATGGAGAAAAGCGAGAGACTTAAAGAGACATTCAATTAAACGGAGAGGCGAAAAATTCCACTAACTCTAATTGTAGATAACACCCGTTCACTAGCTAATGAAATAAAAGGAAGAAATTCCGTATGATGAATAGATGTCGATTAAATAGAAGACTATTGCTACTAAAATTGCAAGTAAAAATTAATAAAGTTGGTAAAATCATCCATGGAGACCTACGAGTGAAGAGGTCTCTCTTCACTCGCAGGTCTCCATGGACTATTTTACCAACTTTATTTATTTAATGATGTTGAGCTTGGAGTAACCTTATAGTGCTAACTGAGCCCCATGGTGTTACCTATGGTTGTCATTATTGTACCTTTACAATAACAACCGCAAATAACGCCGCGTGGTGAAGCAAGTTTGAAAAAAGTAGCCTAAGATACTCCTGATATCATTAGCTATCTGACAGTGAAAATGTCGTCAAAATTGATGTAGCCGGGCCAAAGATTGGTCGGAACAAAACAGAAAAAAAAAATTACTCACGTAAGCATAAGCTTGTTTATGTCGCTTCAGTCGTTAAAAAAATACAGTAAAGATCGGACGTGTTTTACTACCTCGAGTACTTACTTAGATATTTGTCTTTTTATATAAATTCTATTTATACTTTCAAATACATTTAGTGAAAAGCTGTTAATTTCAAATTATAAGCATAGCATAGATAGATAAAAGAATTTAACATCGGTTTTCTAGGATGTTATGGTATCACACCGATCGAGCGCACATACATGTGTATAATTTAACTTTTTTTTAAGACAACTCCCGCATGTGGAAAATATACATACGAAGGGAGGGGGTAGCAACCCTCGGTTTTTCTCCCTTGTTACGTGATTTTTGTACATCATCATCATCATCATCATCATCAGCCTATCGCAGTCCACTGCTGGACATAGGCCTCTCCAACTTCATGGCACTTATTTCGATCTATGGCTTCTCGCATCCAGCTCCTGCCAGCCGTCCCGCGCAAACCATCGTTCCACCTGGCCTGTGGACGTCCTACACTACGTTTGCTGAGACGCGGTCTCCACTCAAGAACTCGTTTACCCCAACGGTTACCGGTTCTTAGGCGAATGTGGCCAGCCCACTGCCACTTCAGCTTGGTAATCCTGTGGGCTTTATCGATTTTCATACGGCGTTAAGATAAATTTTAGGTTAGTAAAACAACAACATAGTAGCCATTGTTAAGCTCCAATAACAACGCAATAAACAACTAACCTCTAAAAGTTTTATATATAGTCTCTTGCAGGATGTGTTTATATTTATTTATTAAATTTATCATTCATATACACACTAACTTGTATAAAATAACATATAAACATTGTTCTAAATTAGTTTTCAGTTAATTTCTACATTAGAAACCAGCAAAGCATATACGTATTAGAGTGTGGAGAATAGCTAGGTGAATGTTGTATCGCTCGGCCAAATTTAGTTAGAACAAAAGCGATACTAAATTCTCCTATCTTATAACTTTATTTTCAGAAATTGCTTTATTTGAAGCGAATACTTTACATTTATCAAATGTAAAATATTCATAATCAATTCGTTACTAAGCTTTACGTTTTAGTACATTATGGTTTTGGTAAGTTTGAAATGAGCTTAATGTAGAGGGTACAGATTATGAAGAGATCATCGCCTGCCCTCCGATTTGATTTCGGTAGGATTTATGCTGGATCATTAGTAAACAAAATTGTTACAGAGCAAAATCCTCGGAATTGTCGCGGAACTGTTAGAAGTAGAAATCCAACAAAGCTTTATCGATTATCTGAGTTGTTTCTTTGTTAAAAAGATGATGAGATAGTCGGTGTTACCTAGATCTAGGTTATTTTTTAGACATAAGATAATTTAGGTACCCCATAGTTTCGATAAATGAATGATAAAATCGGGAAACTATTTGAAGATATCGAAAACCCAACAGCATCGTGGTTCACATTATTCAGGTACAAAAAGTGAGGAAGGCAAAGGTATTGGTTGTGATATATCTAAATTACTTTAGGGATTGGTCTCACAATTCTACCAGTATATTTATGTAACCCGATAATCTTTTCTATGCGATACTAATACAGCTTTCTATCTACTAAGTACGATTTATTACGTTCTAAAACCAATACCTGATATCAGTAATCGGTGGAATAGTTTAAATTATGTTGTCAAAAAACCAAGTCCTTTGTGTCATTTACTAATGTCTTTTTAATGAATAAATTATTTATTACAACCAATCTATCGGTTCAAACACACTAAGAGTGTCATTTTCTATATAAAACATCAATAAAGTGTACTGCAAGTTCCATTAGTAATTCCAGAGATGCCTGATTGATTGTATTATTTATACAAGAAATTTTATGATTAGAGCAATATTTAAAAGGTGGTAACAAATAGGATTGTCCAAAACTTATATTTCGTATAACGTCTTAGAAAGTGTTCTAACAGTTTAGGGTACCTTCATGGTCGAAGAGAATATATTTTATTTATTTTTTATTTATGTTTTTGTATATACATAGTAAGAAATGGTACAACAGGAACAATCACACAATATGTATAACAATTGGCGGTCTTATCGCTCACGGCGATTTCTTTCAGACAACCATAACACGGATATGTGTGTTTCAAAAATTGACAGCCTCCACACGCCCTGAGCGATTTCAGACGTTTCAAATTTCATATTAAATATAATAATAATATTTTTGTACAAGTTGTTTCTTTTGTGTGAAAAACTTTTGCACTAAATATATATCCAGTAAATATATAACCTATACACATATATATATCTATACTACTATATCTAGTAAAAGAAATTTACAAGTAACCAACTTTAAATTCAAGATTCTGAAGCATTCAAGAAACAATAAAATAGTAACAGTTAAATACTTTAAGAAAGCTAAATAAAAATCTAAAGGGTTACAGTCAGCCTTAAAAAATGTTTTTATCAAAATTGCATGGTGTCTATTACAGCGGCAAAAGTACATTTTATAAAAAATGGAGAAACTTTTAAAAAAATAAAGGAACTGTGCCTTGTTGTACTGTTATTGAATTTTCAAATATAATGTAAATATAAATAAATAAAATTTAATTGGCCTCAAAATTCATCGAAAGTTATATGAAATTACCGATCACAAGTTTTTCATTATAAATATCCGTTCTAAAAAGGATCGTAGGACAAAAACTTTTACTGTTCTCTGTAGGATCTCGGTAGCTCGTCGTAGTAGTAAGTTCGGTAATATCATATATTTACTGTTGTCATAATTTATGATATCTTTAGAAACTCATTTATACAAACCGATCAACTCTTTACGCGAAGGAAAATTAAACAAATATCACTTATCACTGTGTACATTAAGTACTTATTTTAATTGGTTGACCTGGTTCGGATGAAATTTTATAACTTCTTATTTTTGTTTGTATAAATGCGAAAGTGAAATAATATTTCTAAAGACATTAGTTTATAAGAATTTAAAAAAGCTTTGATTCCATTCGTAACGGAAAAAATGCTCTTCTCTTCATTAAGATTAAAAGACATTAATAACCTCTGCAACTATTCTAAAAATAGATTTTATGCACTTTTTGATTGGCGTCCTAAAATAAGCCTGCTTAAAAAGAAAAGTCCTAAATTAATTTCATCAATCATGAGTCTTTAATAATCCATTGCTGGACAGAAAACAAAAGGGGTTGTTTTAATTTTTGAAGTGATTCTACACTTCCTAATGGAAAGCACGAGTAGAATCCAAGAGTGGTGGTCATGATCCTCAATGCAAATGCAGCATGGTGACCAACACTACGGCGGCCCAGTGAGAAGCTAGGATCACAGTGAGAGGAATATAGACGCGCTGATAGTTACTTCCAGGTTTTGACCGCTCAGCACAGGAAAGAAGGACAGAAACGTTGAGTTTGAGAGCGTATGTCTACTCCTCTCAGGCGCTGACTTTCAGGGCCAGCACATGTTGTCCTGTATATAACAGGAAGAAGGGGCTTACTGCTCACCGCTGCAACCGATTGAGAGTGTTAAACTGATACATGTCCATCGCGAAAATGAGAACAGTGTTCGACGCACGAATGAACCTGGGTCTTGTAAAGAACACACAGATGGGCGAACAGAACCGTCTAACCTTGTTTAGTACACCTAACTGCCGCTTGGTTGTCTTAGGACATTCCCAATGCAATTTATTAATTTAGGTAACATAACACATAGTGTTACTTACAATTTGCCTTACATCTACGTCATTAAATAAATGATTATGTTCCCGTAGAAAGTTTGGACCACGTTTCACGATCTTGCACCTAATTCGTTGAACATATAGAAATAGATCTAGATCTGGAGAATACTCTACCTTTGTATAAAGTTTTTCTTTCCTTAACAGTATAGTATCCTGGATAGTTTATTCTCTCAGCCGGCTGTAACGATACCCATACGCTAGTTAGGGGACATATATAGTGACATTTCGAATTTTTAATATTTCGCCACATGTACTCTCTATGTATTATATATGTCTTATGTATTTGTTTTTCTTTTTCTATTGTACTGAAAAGATTACTTAAATACGGAATACACTAACCTGAAGTAGTTACGTATTTGTTTCTCTTTTTCTATTCTACTGAAAAGATTATTAAAAAACGGAATACACTAACCTGAAGCAGTCCATATCGGAGTTCGATATCCAAGAAGTAATATTCCTTCGCAAATGGCGGGCGAGTGACAGGCATTTGAAGTAGTTGTGCCTGCGCGCTGGGAGGTCCCGTCGAAATGGGATACGGCATTATAGGTGCAGGCGCTCCCGGTACTACGTTCGATTCCTGTAATAAGATTGAATTATACCTTAAAACGTTCACTGACTACAACTTCGTCGGCTTAGAATAAGTATTCGGGATGGTCTATACTCTGTGTTTTGTCCTTTCCTGTTCTGTCCTCTCCTCTAGTTTTTTTTTATAAATAACTGTCAAAATGACTCTTCTCAGTCTGATGGAAAATTTGAGTTGAATTTAAGAAGTAGTGACCACCCTCATGCGTGCATGAATGCGGATAATGTAGTATGGCGACCTGCACTACGGTGACTTAGTGTGACACATTCCACTCGGCACAGTTGCCCGCAAGGCATGATCACTTCACCTGGTCGGAGTATCCTCCCTTTGTGTTGGAGTGACATGACACCCATACCTCCATAATATAAGGATCTAATTTATTTACTAAGCATTTGCCTTGTGAAAAACTTTAATTCAGGAAAATTAATTTAACGCATCCAAATGTAAAAAAGCTATTGTGAAATGCAGCTCAGAATCCAGTTGAACTCAGTGACAAGCTCCTGTCATTTTTTCTCAAGGTATGGCAGCTTGGTTGGCTGCGGAGTGTCATAATATCGCCCAAGGACTGTGCTGTCGTCTGCATAGCAATGTATGCTGCCAAGAGCTATCATGTCATTGACATGCATAAGAAACAGCGTGGAAGACAGGATTGAGACCTGAGGTACGCCAACGTTTACCTGCAGAAAACCAGAGGCCACGCCGTAGAAAAGGACCCTGATTCAGCGCTGATGAAGAAAAGCGGCAATTCAGTTACAGAGTATAGGACGGAGGCCAAATGCCGGAAGCTTGGAGAGAAGCGAACGGTGCCCGACCCGGTCGAATGTCTTGGCCGTGTCGAGGCTGTCGGCCAAGGACCCCCCATGCCTATTCATAGGTTCACCCCACAGGTGTGTGACGTTCGCTAGAACATCACCCGTGGAGCCGTTTGGTCTGAAACCATATTGCCGATCACATAACAAGGAGGAATCCACCAGGTAGCCGTCTAATTGGTTGTTGATAATTGGTTTTTATTAAATGCTAGCGAAGACGCGTTCTTTAGCCGTCTAATTGGTTGTTGATAATTGGTTTTTATTAAATGCTAGCGAAGACGCGTTCTTTAGCTAATATATTAAAAGCAAATAAGAAAAATGGAATATAATAAGAATATTGGACACTTATTTTTATTTAAACTAAAATAGGTTTTAGTATTTTCATTGCTGTACAATAAAAGATCCTTTGTGCCAGGTTTTAATATTTTTCTACATCGCAAACTTAGCTAGGGCTTTGATGCGAATGGATTTCGCCTTCATGTGGGTGGAATAACTTAGAGATATTGACTTATAGTCGGTGGATAGCACAATTTTATTTGAAGAAAAGGAATCCGTCCTTTACTTCCATCATATTTCTTGTACTCATATTTATAGTACTTATTTTTGTCCATTTTAAATTATAGTCACTGTCAAGGGAAAACGTTTTACTACATGAGAAGTAGACAAATTGTGATCAAATTCGTAATCTAGATGAGCTTAAATACGCTCATAGAATGAAAGAAAACTAATCGCCCGCATGAGAAAATGACTCGATTACAGTGTAGATTTTATGCACCCGCTAGACTACGAGAGAAGGCTGCCTATCAAACCCATGACATTTACAACTTCATCATGACCGAGCCATAATTGACATCTCGGAATTAATTTAACAGATAGACCGTTTATGTGGACGTTAATTGCTGAGTTCTGTAAAATATATATTTAAATCAAATTTATTATTTAAGTAAGAATTATTGAGTAAATTTAGAGACTTGAAGGCCTTTGTTTAACTGTAAAGTACTTTTCCATTTCCTACTTGATTATTCACTACCTTAATTAGTTTATTTGGGTGCTACGCCCACGCGTTTTTTAAATAGGATATGACCGCATAGTCTGATCAGTTCGTCCAGCTTATCAAGTGAAGTAGACTTTTTTCTTTTAATCCGACTGATTGGACAATGTGGACTTTTTAAAACTTTTATTTAGTTTTACCTGTCCCGATGTTTGTCTTGTAAGTTAAATTTAATCCACTCACCAATTTCCGACTGAGCTGAAATTTGAAATGTAACTTTAGTTCTGATGACAGTGCAATTATTTTAAATCGATAATATTATTTATCCAAAATGGCCGCCGTAATAAAATGGCGGCGTACATATTTCTGAACTACCCACTCGATATGGGCTTAAAGATATTGTTTTTATTAACAAGTATTAAAAGGTAGTATTTATGAAACTTTTTAAATGACTCTTGTTTTCCTGATGGTCCTACTGATCGGACGACGGGACTTTTTTCCTGTTACTCGGACGACGAAGACTGTTTTTGTGGTGATTCCATTCTTAGCACTACACATAATTTCCAAATTCTTATAGTCTAGAGATATGTTTTTATTGTCGTCTGGGCAATTTATATATATGTTTATATATTACCATGTGCGAGATAAGTGTAGTTACAGTATTATAGTTTCCTACTAAGTACTGAGTCTCTAAAAAGAAATAAGAAATGGTTTACTAATAAACGGAAATCCTTGTGTATTTATGGATTACAATCAAATGGCTCTTTAAGACAAGAGAGAGGTCTCGACACGGTACTCGAATGTAATAACCGAGTGTCAAATCATCAACACATGCAGTAATAAGTTTAACAGTATTTTTATTTTAAATAGTTTANTGAATGTTCCTCAGATTGGTGTGAGCTTGACTCTGGCGTCCCTCTAGGCGGTATTCTTTCTCCTTTGTTATTCTCTGTATACATTAATCTCCTGACCCTGGAACTTCATTGTGCGTATCATCTGTATGCTGATGATTTTCAGCTCTATTCGCAAGCTAAACTTGAAGATATTTCGCTAGCAATAGATATGGTTAACAGAGATTTAGAATCGATTCATACATGGTCCAAAAGGTTCGGCTTGACAGTAAACCCATTAAAATGTCAGGCCATTATAGTTGGAAGTCCTCGACTGATGAGCAGAATAGACACCGAAACTCTTCCGGCTATAATTTTTAACGGAACAACTATACCTATATGCGAGACTGTGAAGGATCTCGGCTTACATCTAGATTGCACATTAAGCTGGCGTAAGCAAGTTACAAGCCAGTGCCAGAGAGTCACTGGTACTCTTCGGGCGCTTTATCGCCTGAGAAATTTCCTGCCTCCAAAAACCAAGACTATGCTTGTGTAAACTCTTATCTTTCCTATAATCGACTATGGCGACGTGTGCTGTTTTGACCTGAATGCAGATTTCTCGATAAACTTGACCGTCTTCTTAATAACTGCATTCGATTCGTTTTTAATCTCCGTAAATATGATCATATTTCCCTTTTTCGCACACAACTCAACTGGTTACCTATTCGCTTACGACGACAATAACGAGCCCTAACTTTCTTGTACTCAATTTTAAATAACCCATCCTCACCAAAATATTTAACTTCCTACTTCCAACTTCTATGCAGCAACCACAACAGAAACCTTCGGTCCACTAATAACCTCCTTCTTCGATGTCCCTCACATACGTCAGAGTTTGTTGGCTCATCTTTCGTTGTTCAGTCCGTTCTACTCTGGAATAGGCTCCCTCTCGAAATCAGAATGGCCACCAACACTTTTTCTTTTAAGATAAAATTAAAGCAGTACCTTATGAAACAACTTGCAGAATCAACATCTACATAATTGTCATCTATTAATCCTAGTATATCTTTTCATGATTATATGTATATATTTATATAAGTTATATTATTAGTTAATTTAGTTGAAATAAATAAATAGATAAATAGAAAAATATCTAGTTGTATGTATAGTATGTATTAGTTCTTGTGTGTATGTAGATTAGCTTTTATATATTACTTGTTTTTGATATATTGCCAGATCTGTATATTTTGAAACATTTTTTCTTACAAAATGTACCTACATCTTGTCTTCTCTGCATCATCCGATGGTTGACTGGTAGAGAATGCCTTAGGCATTAAGTCCGCCAATGCACCTAAAGTGCATGATGTATTAAATAAATAAATAAATAACCGACCTTTTTTTGCTTTTTGTTTTGCGGAAATATTTCCTAGTGGGCATGAAATACTACTCAACGTACTTTGATTTTTCCTAGTAAAGCAAGCAAATGTATTTTCAAGAATTTGTTCTACCCTACAAAACAAAAATAAATTAGTAAAAACTGTAGACTATTGATGTCTGACAGCATTTTTTAAATCATTATTTATTAGTAAAATCCATAAATCAACAGCTGCACGTTGGACTTAGCAAATATGATAGTTAATCGACTGCATGAGCACGTAGCGTAAATATTGTCACAAAATATTGTTGACCATCAACATTTATAACACAACAGCACCCACTGAATTTTCAAGTTTTTAACCAATAACAAGCAAGGAATCGATTTGGTTACTCATCTACAAGTCAACCATGACAGGCGTAGATTAACTTAAAAGTCAATTAACCAGTGCGGGTGTTAGGGACAAGGTCCTGTGAACACAAACAAAGGACTGTCGATACCTTTCATAATAAGTCAATGTATGTATGTATTTCTATAAAAAATGTAATGCCTTATTAGAAAAAATAGCGATTGATATTTCTCGAAAAGGTTATGGTTTAGAGACACATTTTTCTCTTCTGTAAACTTCTCAGATAGTTCTTTCATTATATTATAAATTGATTGAGTGCTCTATAATATTAGATGTCAATTTATCATTTCTTTCTTATTATTATCAGTCGTATTTATATTTAAATTAAATTAATTAATTAGGCTAATTAAATATTAAAGAAGAAAGAAAATTAATTTATTATTTAATGACTGCAATAGCCAAACGATACAAGTGCTGTTGCAGAGCTCATGATAGAAATATGTCGAAAACTCTATTGTTAAACTAGTGGGCAAAAGTTAATTCAAAACTTTCTCGTACCTACAAATGAGAATATTAATATTCTAAACAAAGACTAGGCATTTCCGAATTAGAATTTACCATGTTTTGACCAATTAATTTATGCACAAACCTCAATGATTGACATTTTAATTAAATTTATTATTTAATACAACCATGAATATAGTTTTGTATCAGTTTCCATAAATAATTTTTAGCATTATGATTACGTTTTTTATTTATATGAATGTTTAGATTTCATTTAATATTTCAATGGTGTGAAGTAAAGTCTACTTTGTGATAGTTTAAAAGTTTATTTCTATCAATATGAAACGAAATTACATAATACACATTAAAACGACATTAATATATAAATAGTAATTGAAAAAAAATCGGCAAAGTGCGAGTCGGACTCGCGCACCCAGGGGTTCATACAAATCTGTATTTTGGCATTTTATCCTTTACCTGTGCCATATGACGTTGTTTCTTATTCAATTTCAAATCATCCTACTCATCAAATTTCATAGCCCTAACTTTAACAGTTTAGGCTCAGTCAGTCAATCAGTCAGGACACGTTATATATATTATAGAGAGCTTTGATATTTCGCACCTACTCTATCTCGTATATTTTTGTGGGTTGTAAAAAATGAGGACATATAAGACCTTCCTTTGCCAGTGACTTTTACGCCTTTGTTTCCAAACTCGATCTTCAGTTCAGCAATCTTTCTCTAACCGTAATCCATAAGTTATCCAAAATAAAATCAACAACAGTTTTGAATTTCACAAAAAAAATACGTTCGGTAGGAATCTGTTTTTTTTTTATATTTAAGTTGCCAAAATGACTCTGCCCTGCCTGATGGAAAGCATGAGCAGAATCCAAGAGTGGTGGTCACCATCCTCAATGCGAAAAAGAACAATGCAGCATGGTGACCCACACTATGGCGGCCTGGGGGAAAGGCGGCCTGTGCTATCTGACAGCTGTTTTTACTAACGAGACCTGATTCATACGAAGCGCCGTGTGGTGGTAGAAAAAGTATCGAAGACCGTCATTATCATCAACAGCCTCAAATAGCCGTTTTAAGTTCACGTAATATTTTTTTGTTATCAAATTAATACATGTGTTTTCGTAAAACTTAACTTCAGAATAGAGATGTTAATTAAACTCCGGATACATGAATCTATCATGGGTTTATTTTATAAACAGTCATCATCATTTGCCTGCCTTTATACCAATTTTATTTGGCATCACCTCAGCAGGTTTTTACCTTCCATTTACTCTATTACTCGTCATTTCACTGTTTACTCTCTTCGTAACCATTTACTTTATCATACTCTCTATTTGCCTTTTTTTTCTTCCTCTTCTTTCGTACCCATGAACTCCCATTACCTATACTTTCCTAACCATGTTTTCCTCATCATTTCATGAACAGTTATTATGAGTAGATATTCTCCTCATCATCGTTGTTGCCATTCGTTTGCCATCGCCATATGCTTTTATTCATCTATGATTATGTGATTTTTCGCAGTCTTGTACTTCTAAAAAGTTGCATTTCCTATTTTTTGTGTTCAATAGTTCGCACTTTTTTGCATCTCGAGGTAGAACGGTTAATCGTCCTTTATACTTTGGACAAAAACATTATGCAATTTCCTGGCAATGTAGTATTTTGCGATGGACAGCACATTTAGTCGACCTATGGGTTACATCTATATAAGTAGCTTTCATGAGTTATTTATAGTGCATTGAATGATGGACCCCATATCGTAGTGGATAGGTATTCCCACCCATGCACAGAAACTCTTTTTAGACTTTTGATTAACTGTAAATAAAGACAAAGAAATATCTAGGAGTAGTTAATGTGTATATGTTGCTGATGATGATCTATCCGTCTATTTTAACATTTTATTTTTAATACTGCACTTGAGAGTAATCAATCCCAGTTGGTAAGATCTTTAAGAAGTCGACTCGATGAACAATGATGAACCCTTGCATGGTTAACTGAGAGCTTTTAGAGAAAAAGAAGAATATCTTTCATATACGTGAAATTTTGAATTATTAATTTTATGAAAATATTTTGAGCAACACACTGTGTCAGCGCAACATAATTATAATCAACGATTCTGATCTAAATATTTAAAGATGCTAAAAATGTAACCTTAAGCTCATATAAAAGCTACATTTTCTTTTATTTTTGTAGTGCAAGTACTCAAATCTTTAAAACAAAGTAGTCACACCACTCATCTCTCATCCAATCACACATGTGTCTTGAAGTACTTAGGAAACTTACTCAATCGGAAGGGAAACTTGAAAATGGACCTGCATTTGAAAGTTTAGTGTAGGAATGTTTGCTTAGCTCAAAGTTTGAAGGAACATGATCTTCAAATTTCTCTCAGAACAACCACATCGCTTGACGGCTACTTTGCAGTATAATGCAGTATTTTCAAGCCTATTTCAACATAATCCGTACGTAGTGTAAATCCTTATAACAGATAAGTCATAGTGTTTGACACGTTACATAAAAATAACATTCTGGTTCTTCGCTTTTCGGAGCAATAAGGAGGAAAATTTCCCAAAAACAACACGAAGGGGAGACACGGGTCGTAGTTTTTCGCTGCTAGCAGTGAAGAAAAGAGGGCTAGCCCGACAGTCTATACTCACTGCCACTACCACCAAGCAGGCAATAAGAGACTTTGCCTTAATGCCATCATCGGTAAATCATAATCCCGAGAGGAGTGTCGTGGTTACACCTTACTACTCCAATCGGGGAGAAATTCTTGGCTTAGCTGCACGAACTGCGAGAAAGAAAACCTCTCAAAAAATTACCCAGTATCCCATGTTCTGGTGTGTGGCTAGGGGATGCATGACTGATGGGTAGTTCAATCGTAGGCACACTCCTAGCCGAGGCACTTGCGGACCCCTAGGTTGGACAAAAATTTACGCTTGCCCAAGTATGAGGAGTCTCTGCCACCAAGCGGAGGAACTCATGTTTCTATCTATAGGTAAATAACCTCACAATATGTTGATAGTTTAGTTGTAATTTACTAAAATTAGTTATAAAGTCTGTTGCTATTATGTTTATGATAAATGATATTTATTTTTATGTGAATCTCTTAAAGATATTTTATACGTAGGACGTTACAACTAGACGGCGTTAGCATTTTCCAATACTTATTTTGGAAATAATATATTGAATAGAGGACCATAGTTTTGTATATAAAATATATCTATTTACATTTGACGTCGATTTCTATAAATTAAAGATATTGGAGGAAAAATAAAGGGCTCCTTATTAAAGTAATAAAACTCAAAATAACAGGTATACAATTTTTGTCTGCGTGTTTGTGCGCGCTAATCACACAAGTGGTTAACTAATTTGGATAATCTCTAATCCTCTTTGATAATATTAGTATAGACGCTCAATTGGTTTTTTGTTAAACCGTGGAATGGACCTCCAAGCGGGATCGTTGGTTCACTGGTACCCTACTATTATCTCTGTACCCTACTATTATGTTATAACCGCGATTACTTAAACTACGTTGTGCTATTTTTATTTGACTGCCTCGGTGGCGCAGTGGTACCGTACGCGACTGCTGTCCATGAGGTCTCGGGTTCAAATCCTGGGTCGGACCAAATGTTTGTATGATCTGCAAATATTTGTTTTGGAGTTTGGGTATTTTCTATGTATAATATGTATGTATTTACAAAAAAAAAGTATGTATGTTGTAATATCAGTTATCTAGTACCCATAATACAAGCGCTGCTTAGTTTAGGACTAGATGGCGTTGTGTGTTAGATGTCCGAAATATTTATTTATTATATTATTATTTTTTAAATATAAATCGTTGTGCAAATATTTGGGATTGTTACTGTGTTTCTTGAAACCAACGCCATGATATCTCGACCTCAAGACCATACTGTTGAAGGGCGCACATTTATAACGACGCCTGAAAAGTTTGCGCAGTAACCTTTCAGGCATCGTTATATATATATATAT
>PKRV01000439.1:140196-258633 GCA_003709505.1 Hyphantria cunea | reverse complement strand
ATATCAAAAGAAACTAAATTCCTATTTAATTAATACAACACAACTAGGTATTTAGGCTTTCGATGAGTTTCTATTACAATTCTCTGAAATAATCCATCCTTTTGAAAGGTAAGGAGGTGAGGTAATATTCAGAAAGATTTCACGACGCTCCTTTGCGGTAACGATAATTAATTCTTGTACTTGTAAACTAAAATGTGTAGCTTGTGGATTAATCTAGTCAGTTAACGCACAATATTGTCAAACTTTTAGTAAAGTGACATCAGCTTTGACAATTGTAACCATCTCTTTTATAATTATAATTGATAAATTGCTATAACATATTATACTTACGATTTACCCGTTATTTTGATTCCACTGCTGTTAATTCATACGTATTATATATATAAACACATATGTATATCTCCTAAGCAAGAGTTACGTAAATTTAATTAATAAACTCTAGAAATCAGGAAAGGTATTGAAAAATAAAAATGGATTGAGGAATGTCAGTAATAGAAAGAGATGTTACCGGATCGATAATATAATGTAGTTTATAACTATCTTAAATGAACTAATTCATCGAACGCAAATTTTTCATTCCGATCACATTATTTTGAAGACATTAAAAATTACTTAAATATATTGTTAGGCTGTGTAAATATATGGTAGGTAAACACCAAAGCCTTCTTAAACGAGATTCACAACCCTTAATAAAATAGGCATAAGTACATTTTCCTCAGTTTAAGCTATTTAAATAGCAATGAACGAATCCCATTTTCAAAATTATGAGGCAAGAGACTTTTGAAATCCACATAAAGACAGGGTGTGATAAATTTTCATTGCTGATTCTTACATTCCAGGTTTTTTTACAGGCGCTATAGGTAAATTTTCCTAATAAAATCAATTAATTGAAAAACTATAATAAAATTAAAAAAATAACTAGTTTCTAATTTATTCGTATGTATTCACCTAACATATCTCCTATAAGAACCTAACTTGTTGCCAAATGTGGACTTACTAAGTCATCAGGAACTGGTAAATGACAATTTTTGGACGTTAATATCGAAATAGCCGTTTAAAATGTGTTTATAAAATTGAGGATATGTATCTTGCAAATTTTTAATATATGAACCAAGTTTGGCATATATGTGAAAGAGATTTTGAGTTATGAGGGTGTGAAAAATAGCTCCAAATGGTTCGTGTAATATTATACACCGTGCCACCACTTCAGCAACCAGACCATAGACGCGGCGCTCCATACCCTGGCTGAATGTCCAGCGTGATTGGAGCAGGGGTGTGACCTTGTGGCGGCCATCGGTGTGGGAACTCTCTTGCTCGATAGCATAATTACGACTGTGATACTAAACGAGAGCGTGTGGTACTATGTCTTTCTATGAGCAATTTATATTTTGTTTCCGTTGCCTTGTTACCCGGTATCTACTACTCGAGAAGGCAATTGGTTTTTGGTCCGATTGAGTCCGACATAAATATTTGTCGGTGCTATCCGGAAGGATGTCAGCATGGAATAAAATTGAAAAAAAAGTTCAGTATGTAATTTAAATTATTTGCACAGGTTTTCAGCTAAAGTGAAAATAATAAATATTAACTTCCTCGTTCAAGTCCCAGGTTCGTAATCTATTTGTAATGCTTTTCTTAGCTAACGAATTAGAGTGGACAAAGTTTTAAGAAAAGAACTACTTTCAGTGAGAATTCCAAGAATGTACCTCAATTGTAATAACTGGCCTTAAAAACGAATGCTAGAAAGACATAATAAAATAAAATATGTTAAGGTTAATCTCGGCGAAGTAATATGAAAAAAAGATCAAAGTGAAATATCAAGTCGATGGAATAGAAAAGGTGACTATTTTAAGATCCGCTTAAATTAGTGAATATATTATATATATATGTATTGGCGTACTTAATAGATCGAGACGGTTTTTAACTCAGGCCCACCACCTTCTGCCTTATAAGGCGCAGATCCGGCCTCATGTGGAATACCGTTCTTATCTTTGGGCAAGGGCACCCCAGTACCAGCTCATCCTTTTGAACGGCATCCAACGGAGAGTGAGGCGAATCGTCGACTTCCAAGATTTTTCAAATCGTCTCTAGACTCTCTGACTGCTCCGATTATTTGTTTGAACTGATCCCAGCCGCCTCTTTCCGCCATCGTTCTACGTGAAAATATTTTCATCCCCATCCTTTGGATGGGTAGCAGTCCACAACTGTGCTCTTCTCTTAAAATTTTATGTCGCGCACAATAAAACTGTTGAATGAACTGTCCCTGTGAAATATCCGGACCAATGCGACCCTCAACCCCTCAAGAAAAGAGCATACTCATTCTTAAAAGGCCGGCAACGCAATTGTGACGCCGCTGGTGTTGTGCTAGTATACATAACAATACATTTTTATTATATTTATCATAAATACGCGTGTGAAATTCTATCAATTCTATAAATTCTACTAATTCTACCAAAAAATTCTAACTTTAGGAGATCGTATTAATATTTATGATAATTCAGATGTCAAAACTCACTACAGGCACGATTAAATTTATTCACTAGAAGAAATCACACGCGTTAGAATAACCCAGATCCTCTTTATTTGATATAAACTTATAAATTAGCACAACGACATTTGACATTTTTACTATCTTACCAGTATCCAGTACTATAAAATGAATAATTAATGGAAGGAAATTGTTGCGATTTCAGACATCAAATAATTACGGGACAAGTAGAATACAAGATGAACAATGTCGAAATAACGTTCAACTGGGTAATTAGTTGTTCCGTGTTATGAAACGGTACAGTCGAATAAGGAAATAGTTAGAGGAGGAGACAGCTACAGAATAGCCTACATACAATGTGTGCACATGGCAGCTTTAGCGTAGTAGATGATGAATATACGCTAGATTGATATCCTTTATTGTTTATGAAATACGGAACATTAAGTTCCAACGAGTAATGTTAGAATATTAATGTATTTGGACAAACTATGCAGAGCTTGTATTATGGGTACTAGACAAGTGATATAAATACATTTTTTTTTGTAAATACACACATATTAAACCGTAGTAGGTTATGCTGCCACTATGCCACTTTCTAATGGAATCTGGTACTCAAGTTATTTTTTTTATTAAGTATTAATATATTTTTATATTCCATGTTAGATCTGTCTAAAGTAATAGAGATATCGCACAAACTGATCCTTTAGTATATTTTTCTTATCACCAAATAGTAAAAGCTGAAAGCCTAAAATATCTAACAGTCTCAGGTTTATTAAAGAATAAGATTAACGCTATAAGCAAAAAAAGATCGCAGCGCACCTCAAGTCCGTCTTAAGCTTGTCTTATTATGACAAAACTATTTATTGTATTTTTAAATGTTAATTTAAATTTCGATTGTAATTTTTCCATTAAAAATAGTTATAGTTAGTAAGTTAGTTTAATTAAAATAATTTAATTATTTTGTTTGAAATTAATGTACTACTTAGAATATTTTAACAATACATCGTATATAAATTTGTAGCATCGTCTTTTAAATCACCTTTTAATCCCTTAATAAGTCACTGACATTTTGAAATAAAATATTTTATTCAGGTTTATATCCTCTCCATAAGCGCAAGCCTGAGGGTGACAGATGAGGCCATCTGTCACCCTAACGGAACATAGGGGTTCCCACACAGGAGGGGCCACCTACCAACTGTGGGTGGCCCGAGGTACGTCGGGGTTCCAGGGATCTCCTTCCGAAAGTACACCTGGTTCCCCGGCTTCTAGTACCCGAGATGTTGTGCGGTTTTTGTTCGTTTTGAGTCCGACATAACCACCAGTTGGTGGTATCCGAGGGGATTTCCGCACAAAAAATACATTCATATCCTCTAAGATTACAATTAAGTGAATAAAAAAGACCTTGAAACCATGCTTTTCATATTTTCCGCGAGAAGTGAAACATCTATTTACCAAAGCCACCTTTTACCACTGTACATGTACATCTAATTACAAACTTTTGAAAGAGTCAAAGCAAAATATAATCGGTCGTGTTTACTTTTTTTGTGAGAGCTCAACTCTCATTAAAACTGCATATGAATTATTTTGAAAAAGTCACTTTCGTTTCGTTTTTCGCTTTACGTGAAATACTCAAATCCAGTTCGCTCACTGGCAGTGTCAATCTGAATCGAGTATCGCCAATTATTCACCTACTACACAATAATACACCATATGCACAACTCAACAATACATATCAGAGATCGCAACTATAAGAGCAGGAGCGGATATCGCGTGCAGAGCCACTTTCATTTCAATAACTGCATTACGTTGGAGTGAACATCGATTTAGATCGGCGTTATACATAAAAAACTCATAAAATTCTTTTAGATCGAGTTGTATTGCCGTTTATTTAAAGTGATTGGTTTTCTATTACCAGCACTATTTCTGAGAGTAAGAAACACTAAAAGTTCTGGATGTTTAGATTGATAAAGTTCACTTTAAATTTATTACGATGGTTTACATGTCAAAGTTAATAATGAATATTAGGTACTTACATGTCAAATTGGCGTTTTGTCGCGTTGGCCACTTTGATCTGACTTACATCTCCTTCAGTAAAGAATTCCAAATTTAAAATTATAAATCTATTTAGCTGGTGTATTTGAGTTTCGAAAACAGTTATTCATTTGTTTTTCCTCATAATTATTTTTTAACCGTCTCTCGTCTAGCCCAATGGAAAACTTGAAATGTCGATTTATTTACAAGTACGAATTCTAACGTAGCACCAGTGCTGCAGAAACAACTCGAAGGATTAACGACGGATATGGCGTTGGTGTCGTAAAAAACACAGTACGTTTTTGGTTCTAACGTTGTCGTACTGGAAATTTCTAAGTTTATAACAAGCCTAAGAATAAAAGAATTAAAGGCTATTGTGGAAGTGGATCCATTGCTAACCACTTTACACCTTAACCAGTTAACTGTAGATTACACTGTGAGTGATAAAACTAAAGCAAGTAGGGAAAATTACTTTAACGGTGGGTACCTCATGAATTAAGCGAAGCAAACCAGCAAACATGCGTTGACTACTACGTTACATTACTCAATCGGCACAATAATGAAGGGATTTTAAATCATATCATTCCTGTGATGAAAAATAAAGCTTGTACGATAAAAGGTAGCACTTGTCGCAATGGCTGAACCCTGGAGACCCAGCCAAATCGTGCCCTAAGTGAAAATAAACTAAAAAGTTATTTGTGACTGTTTTGTGGATTGGTGCCGATG
This sequence comes from Hyphantria cunea, assembly GCA_003709505.1. Classification (NCBI taxonomy): domain Eukaryota; kingdom Metazoa; phylum Arthropoda; class Insecta; order Lepidoptera; family Erebidae; genus Hyphantria; species Hyphantria cunea. Next base: position 253,391 of record PKRV01000439.1, on the reverse strand, counting down.
TCGTTCACTACAGTTTTATAAAATCTGGTCAAACGATTAGGGCTGATACCTATTACTAGCAACTAGAAATCATGACGAAAGAAATAGCTGCGAAATATCCAGGCTGGTTAATAGCTCTAGGCCACTGCTTCTTTATGTCAACGCAAAGTACAACAGACGGTCACTAAGCTAGAGGAGCTACAATTGGAATGTTTGCGACATCCATTATACTTCCCGGATTTTGCTCCAATAGATTACCTTTATTTCCCAAATTTGGATTACTTCTTACAAGGTAAAAAAATATGTCTACGATGTGATTATCCAAACTGCTTTCTGAGAGTATATTGGTTCTCACCCCTATGGTTTTATAGCAAAGGGATCAATGAACTACCTATGAGATGACAAAAAAATTTAGACAGCAAAGATACATACAAGTATACATAAACACACATGTTATACAATAAATATAAATACACATGTTAAACTAAATCTCTGATATAACCATTACGTGTCGTATGCCTGATACAATGTGATACTGATACACATAAAATACAGTATCTTCTTTTTAAATCGGAATTCCTAGCCAATAATAATAAGTCAAGACATTTTAGAGATCAAGGCAGTCCCGAACTAGATAAATCTTGTAATACGGTGACAAAACTTAATAAAAACATTAAAGATAAAATACGACCAGGCGTAGAATAAAATGGCCGTGCTAATCACACAATTTATATTTAATTTACCTTGCTCAGCAGTGTGTGTATCCTGCTTCGTTGGAGGCAGGATACACACACTGCTGGTGTGTGAAGTGATGAATCCATCCATCACTCATCAAAGCTTAAGAAATGGATGCCGGACACATACGGAATACTATAATCTAACTTTTTTTATTTGTATGTTGTATTAAGTTACGATAGTCGTCAATAAATATGACGATTCATTGATTGATTTTCGAAAGTTTTAATAAAAAAGATTGGAACCATTCATGCAGCTTTTACTTAATTAATTCGTGATGCGATACTTACTAATGAATACTTTGTTAAGTATCGGTAGAAACTATTGAAAACCCATATGTCAAATTTGTTTGTATCAACAAAGCATTCAACGGGAACATAATGATCTTTTGTACTCATTCGCCCCATGAAAGTAAATAATTTAATAAATTAAGATCATTTTTTAAATTTACGATATGACATCGTAAATTTAAAACAGGCCAAGTGCTTAATAATCTGTGACTAAGATCTTCACTTAATAATTTTTGAATTTATTGTATTTTATAATGTTGAACAAGGATCTAGAAAAAAAATCTATTTGTGTTTGAAAGTAAAGCTTCTCTTTGAACGAGTCTCACAAATCCCACTGTCCGTAGTAACAATGTGTAGGAGAGCACTCCGATTTAATTACCTTTAATAATCAAGCAGCTCAAAAGCGGTTTTGGTGTGAAACATACTGTGAACTGTGAAAATAGTACATTTTTACTAGTTTTATCTCTAATATATTTCTCTCGTAATGTTTTATACAAAACTAGCGACCAGGCCCGCCTTCGCATGCAAATCTTTAAAACTCTCGGATTTCTTCTACTTAACTATACATAAGTCACATATATAAAGCTTCTTCGTGAACTACTCTATCTATTGATGAAACTGTACTAAAACCCATTGAATTACTAAAGAAATCCAAGCGTACAGACAGCGGAAGCGTCTTCATTTTATACAATGTAAAGATGTTACATTTCTAGATCGTAAAAGACTAAGTACGGTTAATTTATGTACAGGTAGATAATTTTCGAAAGAAGCGTGGCCATGTACTTGTATATATTTAATCAAAATTACATAGAAAACATATTCTACAATTATTCAAGTATAGTTATTACTATACAACATTATTAGTAAAATATTTTTATATCACAACAATAAAGATATTTTGTATAAATGCAGAATAATTATAGTCTCATTCGGTTTCAGGCACAGAATATTTGAGAAGGACCAATAAGTACTCTGAATACTATTATTATTTTTCAGAAGTAAACTAAAACCGAAAAACAAGAATGTTTCAATTTGGAAAGTTTTTGAATAGGTCTATTAATTAATGGAATATAAAATAATCATTTTGATCCTCATTTTTTTTAATGCACCTACTATATGTCACTGCGGACCCTGACAAGTAACAGCTAGTATCTAATATAAATCCAATATAATCCTTTAGGGTGTTAATAGTTAACTTCCTTCAACAGGCAATTAGAGTAACTGTTATTCTGTATCATTCGTTCGCATAATTAAATGTATTTTACAAAATAAAAGGCTTTATGTTCCTCCCCTACAAAACGCCAATTTCATATTTAAGCGCCTAATATCATCATCATCATCATCAGCCTATCCCAGTCCACTGCTGGACATAGGCCTCTCCAATTTCACGCCACTTAGTTCGATCTATGGCTTCTCGCATCCAGCTCCTGCCAGCACCTAATATACACCTAATATATTATAAATTTTAGTGATATACTATACGAAAACGGCCATCTATTTAAAATTTATAACAGCATTTTAAATAAATCCCCATGGTAAAATGTGGTGGCTATTACATCGGACTTGCGAAGGATTGTTTGCTTGTTCAGATACTGCACTATTTCAAAAATTATAATTTAATATTTTTATTAGTAATTCATGGTCCATATGACTACTTTAGTATTCTTTATAATTATTTTTTTTAAATATTTTTATTTTAAATAATTTATTAGTTATACTTTTAAAAGTTGTTATTAAGTTGTTAATTACAGATGAAACCAAATAATGAGAACATATATCTATTGTCAGAAATATGGTGTAGATAAATTGTTTACATTGTTCACAATATTCATTCTATCAGTGGAAGTATTCTATCTTAAGTGTCAAACTTTTATATTGCTGTACCTACAGGTACAGAAATATAAAAGAGACTTAGGTAAATGGTATAGTGCCTTTCAATTCCCTTTGTCTATAATAATAAGTGTACCTCAGCAAGTACCTTATTAGCAAAAAGAATAAGTCAGGTGAAGTCATGCGTTAAAACTGCATTTAGCATCTTAGTGGTGGACGATTATTGGATGAATCAAACATTCCTTTTCTCATAAAATAAGATAAACCAATACGAAAACTTCATTTAGGAGATTAAAACCAAATGCACAATAATACAATTGTACTCTCATTTATTAGGCAGCCTATTGTTACAGAATAATGGTAACCCTAGTTGCCTGTTGAAGGATATATTAGATTTTTATTAGATACTAGCTGTTCCCTATCACGCTTCGCAGTGCCACATTGTGGTTGCATTAAAGAAAAATAAGGATCAATATGTAATTTTTTTAAATTCCATGAATCAATAGACTTATTAGAAAATTTTTCAAATTGAAACAATCTTGTTTGTCGGTTTTAGTTTCCTTTTGTAAAATAATAATAGTATTCAAAATACATATAAGTACTCCTTGAATATTCTGTACCTGAAATAGAATGAGAGTACCATATTCTGAATTTATACATAATATCTTTAGAGTTGTGGTATGAAAATACTTATAAGATTCTATTGTAATAATTACATTTGATTAATTGTAGGAAATTTTTGTTTTTATAAGTTTGACTAAATATATATACGTATATAGCCACGCTTTTTTTAAAAAATTGTTAAAGTGTAGAAAAATTATAGTACTTAGTCCTTTATAATCCTGAAATGTAACATATTTACATTGCATAAGATGGAGTCGCTTCCACTATTAGTACGCTTGGATATCTTTAATAATTTAATGGATTTTAGTACAGTTTTCTTCAATAGATAGAGTGGTTCAAGAAGAAGCTTTATATATGTGACACATGTATAGTTTGAAAGAAATTCGATAATTTTAAAGATTTGTATGCGAAGCCTATATCCGATAATTTCGAAGATTTTTTTATTCGGTGTGGGCCTGGTCGCTCGTTTTGTAAAAAATATCATGAGAGATTTAGAGAAATATGTTAGAGGTAAAAAAACTATTTTAGTTAAAATCTACTATTTTCACAGTTCACAGTATGTTTCACGCTAAAGCCGATTTGGAGCTACTGCACATTGTTCCCACAGACAGTGGGATTTGTAAGACTTCGTTCAAAGAGAAGCTTTGCTTTCAACCACAAATGGATTTTTCTTCAAGTTTCTTGTGCAATATTATAAAATATAAAAGATTCTAAAATAATTAAGTAAAGATCTTAGTAACAGTATTCCGGAGTATAATAATAATAGGGATAATTGAGAAAATGGTTCGTTTTGAAGTTACGATATCATCGGTTTAAACTTAATAAATTATTTACTTTGTTGGAGTGAAACTGCATGAATGGTTCCATTCTTCCCATTTTTAATTAAAACTTTCGAAAATCAAAGAATGAATCGTCATAATTACTGACAATTATTCTAATTTAATATAACATACAAAAAGTTAGATTGTAATATTCCGTATCTGTCCGTCACTAATTTTTTAAACTTTGATGAGTGACGGATGGATTCAGTACTATTTATTCACCATGTTGGTGAGTTTATCGGTGGCTAAATATCAGCTCCCTCGAACGAAGCAGGATACACACATTGCTGAGCAAGATATTAACAATAAATTGTGTGATTAGCACGGCCATCTTGTTCTAAGCCTGGTTGTATTTTATCTTAAATGTGTTTATTAAGTCTTGTCACCGTAGCACAAGATTTGCCTAGTTCAGGACTGCCTCGGTGTGTAAAATGTGTTGAGTTATTGTTATTGGCTAGGGATTCTGATTTAAAAAGAAGATGCTGTATGTTATGTGTACGAGTATTGATATCAGGCATACAATAACTAATAGTTATATTAGAAATTTAACATCTGTATTATGCATATTGTAAATGATGCAAACATAAATAACCAAAGGCTTGCATTAGGCGCTTAATGTGAATATTAGATAAGGTATCTGAATCACGCAGATAACTGGAAAGTATATATCGCTAAATCGGTCAGTGGTATTAACGACTGTAAGTTCTTTGCACATTTAGTTGCAAATATTCAGGTTAGAAGCTCGGACGTCACAGCCAGTTCGAGTTACAGGTATACGACCGTGACCTACTAGAGCCATTGCTCGAATAAGATAAATGATGGCTTATACACCCACAACACGCCCTTTCGTATAAGCAAAAATACCTTTCCCACTATTACCATCTCATCAGTTTGCCTTTAACGACAATAATCTTAAATATGTTATAATAATGAATTTAGTTTTTAGGTTCAGTAATTTATATTAAAAAATTATAGTGGGTAAAAAGTAAGCATTCACACACGTCTTAAGTTACCTGTTTGGGTTTATATTCACGAGTAGCAAAATTTTGACATCAAGAAATTAGAAGGTAAATAATAAATTACAACAATAATAAACAATGTGCAAATAAATAAACAAAAAGATTTGAAAATTATACATTAAAATTTAATAAAATGTGCAATGTAAACTAAACTTTAAATAGGTATGTCTCACGAATCTATTTTGATTTCTCTGACTACATTTTGACACCACCAGAGTCATGTATTGTCATTTTTTACTATAACAATAATGTTTTGATTTTACTTGTGTGTTATATCTTGATTTGAACGAGAAAATCCCTTGACATATGTATCTAGCTAGCTGGCTAGAGATGAAGAAAGTACATGTTTATATTTTTTGCTGTTATAAGAATGTGACAGTTTCTGGAAAGCTTTTTTCATAGCTGACCGCAATATGTATCTGTCGTCTTATCGCTCTGGGAATTTGACCAAAGACAGCACTGACATCCCTACGGATGTACTTATATTTTAAAAAAATATATGTAACTAAAATGTCGTACTGTGATTATCAGATATCAGATAAATTTATATAATATTATTTGTATTTCTGTTGATTTTCATCACTAGTTAATTATATTAATACTGCGTGGATAAAATTATAAGCAATTTGGGTTGCGGAAGAAAGTGGTGTAACGATGCTTATGTATCTATCTAATACCTTTAACGAGCAATTCTAAATTCTCAATCTTTACATGGAATCTAAATCTCGAAAACGGCTTCAACGATTTGCATAAAATTAAGTATTCATTGGGTTACAGTGCCAGCTTATTTATCTAGTGAGGATATATTTTTAAAAAAATATCAAAAGAAATACAGAGCAAAGCTTGGTCATCGAGATACTTACGGTTATTATTTAGAAAAAATAGTTAATATGCATCAAGGGGAGTAATGATTTCTTTATCATCTCACTTTATAGTCGTTTTACTTATTTCTCACATTGATGAGTTTTGAGTTTAGTGTTTAACGTTTTAAATACAAAAATGTCGTTAACTGCAGAAGTCAACTGTAATGTTATAACGAAGTAGGTAGTTCTTGATATCAACATACGAACTGAATAATTGATAACAAAAATTCCTGAACTTTTAGTAACGTTACCCAATGCGTCTTCATAATTGCTTAAGTAACAAAAGCAGCAGAAATTAATGCATATCTGAAATTTTATATACTATAAAGCTATGGAACACCTATTCCTTTAAGTATACCTTTACACAATGTTATGTATATGTACAAGCACAATTAGGAAGGATTCAAAAGCAGCGATGACCCCCAATTTCAAAATTGTTTAATGGTCACCCCATGGAATTCCATTACTTTGATTTCAGTTTATTTTGATTTTCATTTTATTTGGGGCTCTGCACTCAGTGTTTTAAATTCATAAATATTGATACGCCTTTGAGTTGGTAATGAGAGAACCAGCTAGCTCAACCGGAGTGAGCTAGTTGGTTCTCTCAGGCAGGTTAGCAGGTTCGGTGTGTTGTTTATCACTCATTGGATAGGGAATCAGATATTGAGTATTTGTAAATTAAGAAAAACTAGCTAAGTACCTATAGAGCGCGGTAGTCATTATGCATCACGTGTCTTTTCCATAGATTCATCGGCTACACCACAAAAACATGATTACAAATGAAAAGGATTATACAGATAAATCAGAAGGATCTTCTTTTCTAATCCTAATGTAAATTTGAAAATTAAATTGCCAATAATCGTTTTCTGAAAGTCTAATTCTGTCCAACTTGTTATAGCAGTCGGGTTAAGTCTAAAATGTCACAGCGCAAATTATCGACATATCGAAGTTGATGTCAGTAGATCTATTTTTAGAATTCATATTTCCTATAACCATAGTGAGGTTACAAACACGAGCTCTTGGTCAATTGTATGATAGATTACCGAGAATAACCTTAATATTTATTTTCCCGTTCAACTGCCAACTTTATTTATAGCGGTCTTTCACGTGTAAGTATTCTTAACGATCTCTGTTATATTGCTAATATAGTAAAGTTGTTTCAATAATCCCCTTTTTTAGAACGTAGTGTACTTCTTATCAAAGAAATACATTACATTTCTGATGAAACAAATCCCATATGATATATTAAATTCATAGTTCATTGCATTTGCAATGCAGTGATTAATCATTAAATGTTTTTTGTCGTGAATTATATTATTTATCTTTTAAAATCACTTCAAAACGTTTAAAATCATTTGGTTCGCTTTTTTACACAAACAATTTTTATGCTAAATATAGCTATGTTACAAATATATGCTTACTATTAAATAAGTTAACAACGAAGTCAAGTTTTATCAGTGGATTCAAATTTAAAATGTACCAATTTTATTTAAGGAGCTGTAACTCTGTGTAAAGCAGGGGACTGTTTATGGCTATTGATTTATATTGACGACAATGAATTAGATTCAATTCAAAATAATCTTAATAATCTTGATTATAATCTTGATTATAAAAATAATCTTGATTATACGTATTTGAATGAAGATGATTCAGCGAAGATAAAATCCTACAACATATTTCCGAACGGCCTGTTAATCAGCCACAATTAATCTATAAATCACTACATCAACAACAAATATAGGCAGTAGAATGTTCAACCCTCTGAACCCCTAAATTTTGGCACAGGTCGATTGAATGAGTGCGGCAAGCGGGGAGCCCGGGCATACCTTTTCACCTACTATGAGACACAAACTCACTGTTCGAAAACTTCATGTTATTTTTGTATAAAACCTAACATTTTCCTAAAGTTGTTCTGGTTATTGCAAGTACAGATAACATATACAACACAACAAATAAGGTATACAAAATTATTACTGTAAGTAGATTGTGTTACTTATAAATTAGCTTTTCTTTCTGTTGGGTTAGGATTCTTTTTATATTTTTATTCCATTGTTAATGTTTGAGGAACTTTGTTTACGGTGCTTAATGTGTCGACACTTACTTATTTATTAAAAGAACATTGAAAGCGATTGGCATTCAGATCAAGTTTTTCTTTACTTTTATTATTACTTTAACGAATGTCTACTTTGAACTTGTTCAGTGTTTTCTTACTAATAACAAGTTAAGTAAGAATGTTTGCAAAGGTTTATAAGCAACAAAGAAAAATCATTGAATCGTATAAATTTTTTCTGAAGCTGGTATCGAGTTTGTATCACAGTATTTAAAAATATTGTGGGCGCGGACAAAGAGAGTGTGCTCTGGTAAGGTTGTGGAAGGAGGGGTATGCCAGTCGCGGTGGGCGTATATCTACGCGGTGTAGACACTTGTAGGGCCCGTAAACGCCGTATCGGCAGTATAGAGGGATCTCATGATAAATCTTATGACGTTCGCGGGCTATTTATTTTAGAAAATTTCTTCATAATTTTAAAGAAGTATGTATCATGAGAGCACTAATTATTCTTATCTTATCTAAGAATAAAATTTATATAACAAACGAGTAAATTTATTTTTTAAGGTTAACGGTTTTATTGAAAATAAAGAATAAAACAATGCGTGCAATGTACTAAAAGCTAAAAAATATTTTAATTCGGTAGTTAGGTAGGTAATTTACTTTTTAAAACATGTCATGCTTAAAGTCTAGTTAGTTTCAAAACTAAATGACGTTGTGTGTAAGATTGCCTAAATATTTTATACTATTTTTTTATACTATTTTAAGATATATATTAAATAAAGAAGAGCGATAACATATTTGAATCAATATTTATAAATGAGCTTAATGATGTATTCAGTAGAACAACATTTTATAGACGGATCAAGTAAATCGTAAATGAATGATTTTCATTACAAAAATATTATATTACGCCGTCTTGTTGACAATATCAACAATTCATTTGTGATTCATGTACAAGCTAAATAACCGTTTAAAAAGTAGCAAATTTTTCAGCTCAGGTACTCAATTTTAGTTTAATTTATGATTTTGTAACTTGTATGTTTAAAATACATGTATTTTGGAAGAAAACTGTCATTTTCGTCCGAGTTAGCTGTGAGTTTTAAGTTTCACCTATTGATTACTCAACTTACTGTACTAGTTATAAATATTACGAAAAGTTTAAATTAGAAGCCTATGTTTAGTATCCTTTAAAAACATAGAAAATAATTGTGATTGTAGCCAGGCGTAATTGGTATTTAAGTATTTGAGGCCGTTTAAGTAATGAAATCAATACTACGATCGGGCTCTTTGTGCTCTGGTAACTTCACTGTTTTTTGTCTCTACTATGATATTATTTTTTTTACAATCTGACAATACGTTTCTATATTAATATTATAAAAAAGTGAGTCTGTGAGGTTGTAGAGGATAATATCTGTATCTACAAAATGATTTTAAAAGTTATTTAACCAATAAAAGTTACATTATTCGTGAGTGTTATGACACTCACGAATAATGTATGTATTGGTATGTATGTATGGTATAGCTTTGTATATTTGACCCGAAAAATGGTTACCACGATATCCGAAATATATGCGGGCGGAGGTGCGAACAAAAGCTAGTTTAATATATAATGAGTTGTTAAGTAACTAAGACGTAAATTTCAATCAATAAGTAAACAAAGAAACTTACTTTTACAGTACCAAATAATGTTACAAAATAAATGTAACAAAAACGATTATTTATAGACACGGAAAACAAACGAAAATAAATTAGTCATTTGAAAGCTTTTAACCGGTGGAGTGTCAAATTTTGGCACATGTGAGCCAGGATCAATCGCATTAATACCATGTCCTCACAGAAAGCTGTTGACGAGTAATTTTTTCGTTCACTGCGTCAGTGAGGTTTTTAAATATACCTATCGCCGTCCACTGTTGAACGTAGATCTCCACCAAGTAGCGCTAACTATCCCAGTGTTGGGCGGTCCGCATCCATCCGATGCTAGCCAATTGATTCAGGTTACCGGAGGTCAAACTTTGAGTGCACCACCTTACTTATTCTGATGGCATAGATGAGAGGAGGGTGGAGGTGGAACACTACGCACACTTCACATAATTTTTTTTATACATTCCACTGCTGTACATAGGCGTAGACGTAGAAAGGAAGTTTTGGCCAAAACGACTTTAACAGATTTTAGGTATCCAATAATTTAGGGCAGTGAATTTTAGGCCAGTTTCTTTTACGTGTTTTAGTGTTTCTGGACAGGGAGTTTTCGTTTGATGTTTTTTTGGAGTCGGTTTAATTTTTTTTTGAAAAATGATTTTTTAATTTCCAACACTATTAGAAATAAGCACATTAACATGAACCCTAATCCCTTTCTACTGATAAAACTAGTAAGGCATCGCTCCGTATACCAGTTTAATGTAATCCGATTCAAACAATGCGCTTTGATTGGCCCGATCTTGAAAAATATTTTAAAATATTATGGATTTATTGTAGCGCAGGCAAATATTATTAACTTTTCTAAAATAATGGTAGTTTGGGAATGCATAAGTACTGAAATATAATATTTTGTCTGATAATTCTTCCAATGTACAACGTTTTTTAACCTGGACATGTGAATGATGTTTACAAATTGATTGCCTTTAAACATCCTGTAACGGCTCTCTTAAATCTTTTGAGTGCTTATAAACTCTACCGTAGTACCCTGCTCAATGATTCTAAATTGGTTATAAAGAAAACAAGGTTTTGCGGACTTTTAAGATTAAATCGATGATTAGATTGAATAGATTATTAAATTGATTATTATTATTTTCATTAATTAATAATGTTCAGTTTTTGCATCATGTGATGCATCTGCTTCAAGTTTGTTAATAATATTATCATCAACAACCCATAATGTCCTACTGCTGGGCTCGGGTCTCCTCTCAGGAGTGGTTTAAGGCCATACGTCCCCACGCTGGCCAAGTGCGGGTTGGAAACTGGCAAGACTATGTTGAGGCTACGTAATCTTACCGTTGGATGTTTTTAAACCGCCTAAAGGCTTCCAACTAAGCTTCACGACTGTTATCCTAAGATAACAACCGGGACCAACTGCTTAACGTGACCTCCGAATCACGGAGATGCTCATGATAACATGCCATCAGTGGTCACCCATCCAGGTACTGACCGCGCCATCGTTGCTTACCCTCGGTGATTCTTTCTAATCACCGAGTGCAACTGTGCTATGAGCGCCTCTATTAATGAAATAATATTATACATAAGTAGATTTGGCCGCGGCTCTGCCCACTTGTTTAGGGGAAATCATCATCATCATCATCGCAGTCCACTGCTGGGCATAGGCCTCTCCAATTTCACACCACTTAGTTCGATCTATGGCTTGGGGGATATCGTGGTAATCATTTTTTGGGTTAATATAAAGCCTATAACTATCAAAAATAATTTGGCTTTCTATTGGCAAAATAATTTTCATGATCGGTCCAGTAGGTACAGAGATTTCTCCATACAACCTCGCAAACTTTACTGCTTGATAAATTTATTAAGTACAGATAGATTAGTACTGATCAACATAACATATATCATTAAATATGTCAATAATGATAATTTAACTGTCATAACAATATAAAAATGGATACTAAAGACTAGTTTGACTTATGTAACACGCAAATAGTATATTATATATGTATAATAAAACCTCTTCATGCAAGGGACTACTAAGTTGGAAATTTGTCTATAACAAAATACGAGATACAATCAGAGTTACTCAATTTTTCTCTCAAGACGTTCTATGTAACTTTGACAACAAATGTTAAGCACAATAATTTGTCTGCCCTCAACAGACACTCCAAAGTTTCTTAACTTTTCCCTTTATATATTGTGTGCAAACTTTTAGTTTCTAGCAAAAGCTAAAAGTTAGAAGCAGGCACAAAAGAAGACTTCATTTATACCATCTAATTTATGCGCAAACAGTTTAACAGATTAAATAGAAGTTAAGAATTATTTAGTAACTTAAACATGTAGATAAATATGAGGTGTAGTTATGATTCTAAGTAGTAACAATTAAATAGTAACATTTTGCTGGGATCTAATCATAATTTATGCATAGCAACTTGAATAGAATGTGTGATTTTGTGAAATAGAATTAAAATCCTTTTTAGTTTGAAAATACATGATTCAAATTTCGATATTGAGGGGTCCAACATAATCAGGATCGTCTACCGAATGTCAAATATCTACTAAATCATTACGTAGTTAAACTTTTCATTTGCGAGTTAAATCAATATTGGTATAATATATTTATGACGGAAAATATGTAGGAAAAGGTTACGCATACTTTACAACAAAATATAGACAAAAAAGATGCTCATGTTACGTCAGCTTATCAAAAATTAAAAGGAACAGAATTACGAAACTGTATCTGATATAGAAAGGTATTTATCGGACGTAATCAATATTTCTATCAGAAAAATAAATAAAAATAGAATGAATTTGTTGTAACTAAAACTTTAATGGGTTAGCCACGAAACTGAGCCAGAAAGTTAAAGAAACTAAAAATACCGACGAACTAACAAATAAAATTAACTGAAATCACAGTTGAAATTAAGTTTACTTTATTCTTTTCGCACGTTTTTAATACGTTTCTCTATATACTGAAACTCATTTTTTTATTCCACATTGTCACACATTGTCACAAAACGAATGAGTCGCTTTAAGGCAGGATGCCTTCATCATTCTATTGTTTTCAACATGTTTACGTTTCATTCCTTTCTATTTCAATGGTTCAGTGTCGTTAAAATTTATTTCAATTTTTATTTATAGGAATAGGAAGACGGTTGAATAACTGTATTCTGCATTCGGGGACTAATATCCTATTAAATATAGTTTTTTGTAATTTTCACAAAATTTATTTATGCATGGTAATTGGTGATACATTTTCCCCACTACTAAATAAAAAAATATCTTCTTTAGACAAAGATCTACATTATAATGAATAACTCAGTAATGACAGATCAGATCAATCAAACGTCTAATCTAGACGAGACAATGTTTGGATATACCCAACGGCTTATAAATAAATTACTATTGTTGTAGTTTAATTGAAACTTAGAGAATTGCTAGTCAATTAAGGATTGCAAGTATACTCCAATCTATGATGAATTTGTTAGGAGAATATCAAAATCAAAGTTTCTATTTCAAAGCTAAAATTGTAAGGGAATGTTCTTTCAAGTATTTCAAGGAACCGTGTTGCCTTTGTCTTATCGCTGCCAATTTCCTGACACTGTAATTCAATAACTTCTAGTCCATGCAGCTAAATTATGTCTTAGTTTGACCTTAACTTGAAATTGAATTTGTCTATTAGGACCAAGGCAGTTAAATTGTCTTTATTATTTAAAAAAAAATGAATTAGTAACCGTGTCACCCTATTTGATGGGTGGTTTATATTCATCAACATGATGAAGATCTATTATTCTTTTAACAGATTTATCAAAAATGATTCAATGTGTATATAATTGTTCAATCAATTATTGCGCAAGTCTTAGGTATTTATAAAATTTACTTACATAACTACCTAACATTATCTAACTATTCAAGAACTGATAAAATAGTATCCACTCATAATTTTACTACAATAATGTTTATGTTACGAACGAACGTTATGTACATTAATGTTGTTTTTTTTATATACCTGTATGACTCACAATTTAAGACAAATCACATAACACGTTAAGTGCCAAAAGCCATTAAACTGTTTGGGCTACATAGCGTACACTCGAAAAATAAAATCCTCTTTTGGGGGTAGTACGGTACATACTACCCCAAGAGTAAATAGTATATTAATAAAATACATTTTGAATCAAGTACGTTTCATTATTAAAGCACCATAAATAAAATACAGATAATAAAGATATAACAAACCTATTTACTTCGCAAGAAAATTTCAAAAGTTCCACTTATCAGATCTAAGTATTTGATTCACTTGATCATCTCTGAGGTAAATCACGCAATAAGCTTTCGTATCATATAAATTGTGTAATGAAATTTCAAGCCAATACCAAAATTTTCAAGAACAACTTATTTTATTCTATTTAATGCAAAAGAAGTTTTTTTATTCTTACATTAATTATTTTTTACTTTTTAGTTATCGCGGGACAGTTCCCGTGCCTTGAAGAGCACATCAAGCCATCGGTTTCGATTATGAAGAGTACCTATGACAATCTTTATTGGGAAGACAGTGCCCTCAAATACACTGACAACTTTTTTTTTTTTTTTACCTTGTTGAATGCCTTTACCCACTTCGCTCCCCCCCGCGGGGACAGAGGGTTCGCTTTGTATGGGACTCCTGACTGACTCGCCAGACTACTCACTAAACCACCACGGTGTGCCACTCAGCGCCTGACACGGGAGAGATCCAGGAACCGTTTTCTTACGCCATCCGAACCCCTCCCAGCGCCTGCCCGCACTGAAGCGGGCTCGTCGTCTGATGGTAAACTCTCAATTAAGGCGATGTATGGCACACGCGTAATGTCACACCCTCGCGGGGGGCCTGTGAAGCGGATGGGGGGAAAACCCGTTCGGCCATCCGCGGCCACACTCAGGGCATGCAGCGGTATGAGGCGCTGATAGGCGCGTCTCCGCCGCCCGGTTCGGATCGGATCGGGTCCGAGTGGAGGTCATCCCCCCGGGCCTTCTCCGCCGCCTCCTTCTGCGAGATGACTTCCTCGCAGAAGGTCGCGACCGCGGTAAAACTGCTCTCGCCGCCGGCCATGGAGCGTACGACGGCCGGCAGCGAGAGATCTCCTCCGATGACTGCAGTGAGGGCCCGACGCTGCGGCGCCCAAGCGGGGCACGCGGCCAGCGTGTGCTGGGCCGAGTCCTCACTGCAGTCGCAGTGGTGGCAGGCGGGACTCAATTCCCTCCGCGCGACCGAGTGCAGGTACTTCCCGAAGCAACCGTGCCCGGAAAGCACCTGCGTCAGCCGGAAGGAAAGGGTCCCGTGCTGCCGCCCTGCCCACTCGAGGATGACCGGCTGGAGCACCTCCACGGTGGTGAAGCCTGCACGTGGATCCTCCAGCCGCGAAGACCAACGAGCCATCGTGGCTCAAGGTGCGGCTTCACGCCACTCGCGTACCTCTTCGGGCGGAGGGCGCATGCCACGCTTCGCCCGGAATTCAGCCACCCGTCGATAAACTTCGGCGAGCACTTACGCCTCCAAATCCCACGGGGGTGTTCCGGCCAAGGCGCACGCCGCATCGGTCGACACCGTGCGGTATCCGCGTATGGCTCTGACCACCAATACCCTCAGAGGGCGCCAGAGGCGCGCCCTGATCTGGGCGGTCAGAGCCGACACCCACACAAATCAAACGAGTTCAAAATCTATAGGATTGTTTCAATTCAATATGGATTTTTATGGCCACTTTCAGATCATACGACGGTCGTGTAAGTTTTATAACAGAGTTCCTACGACCACCTTCTAGGTCTATTTATCAGACCATATATTATATAAAGACATAGTAAGGTTTTTCAAGATGAATCAAACCAATCCAAACTCGATAGGGTCACGTCGTTTCATTAGAGAGATTCCTACAACCATCTAGAGCTGGAACTCTAACATGAGCTTGCGCTCATGTTGTAACATCACATTGTCACGCGATCCACAATTACATTCCAAATTTCAGCTCAATCGGTTGAAGATATCTGTGTGGAAGAACGGGTAACATATTCCTCCAACACAAAGGGAGGATTCTCCAACCAGGCGAGGTGATCATGCCTGGCGGGCCACTGCCCGACGGTTTATATTGGGAAGTTGTATATATGTTAATCGGCACGAGAACATTTATTGCGCGATGCAGGATTGGTAGCTTCTTCGTACACTACGTTACTCCGTAGTTCAGTGTATCTTCGGTAGATGGCGTTGTCATATGTTTTTGTCGCTGCTGTATGTGGAAGTCGCCACATCTGCTTCAAAATTCATTGCCACGATTCCACCCGAACAAATAGTTACATACGAGTACATTGCAAATTAAAAGAGCTTGTAACTTCAAAAAATAATAATAAGTTGCCAATAAAGTTTTTTTAATTAATTCTGCATTAATTTAATATATTATTTTATACGTTGCTAATGAAAGAGGTTAAAATTTCTGTGTGACATCCTCTTAATTCGATTTCTGAACCTTATTTAACACGATTCTTGTGTTGACGCAAATATTTAAAATATTCTGTGTTCATTTACATGTCACAAAAAAAAACAAAAATGGGAGATCAAATCAAATGATATAATGTATTCGATAAATATGAATAAAATATAAAATAAATAAACAGTAAGGATAGAAAAGCCTTTTTTTTTAAATATGCCTATTGTAGTGTCACGCAATTACAACGACGAGCTGGCATTTCGAGGAGCTGGCTCCACCGTCCGCAAGATTTAAATTAAGTGTAATTTATATCACTGATTGAATAAGATGTACCGCTGGGATAGCAAATTATCTCAATATAGCTTAAATCTTTAATGAAAACTGGTCAGGACACTTTTAATTTTAACAATTAGCAAATCTACCATAATAAATATTATCGATGTATCTATTTGTAATTTCAAATTAACATACAAGGTATTTCATTACATTATAATCACTCTAACGGAAGATGTAATAATTATTGCACATGGCACTGTACTTCAGTAAAATTGATAAATTACTCAGCTGCAGCATACAAACTGTCAAACAATGGAGTCCATTGAGGATTGAGTCCTTTTTGGGTATTTGGCAAAGCCAGCAAGATATAACCGCCCCAGACTTCTTTCTTTGCTACTTGAAGTCGTGGGTTTATGTCAAAAAACCACAGACAATCGCAGCACCACTGAAAAATCTGGCGGAGAGTCATGGAAAATGCGGTGAAATAGGCACTAATATGTATCAACACTAGCGGCTGACACTTGATAGATATCATATTTTTCCGTTTAACAGAAAAAATGTAAAGATTTCCAACCCTCAATATTTTAAAAAATATTTTTACATTGTTAAAATGTTATTGAAAGACCAAACTGAATGATTAAATTTGCGCCATCTTATATTATACTTACATCAATAAATCAATTTTAAAAGGTTTAGCTGTCTGTATGTTCAGCTAATGTCTTCGTTTAGCTTCGTATCACGGCACTAAAGCCGCAGTTGTTGTAATTACCGAAATCATTTTTTACCATAAAAAGATTTTAATGAAAGCTAATCAAAAAGACTTCGCTTTAACAGTCTTTGTGTATCAATAACTCTACCCATCTACTAATGTTTAATAGATAACCAATCTATTAAACATTAATAAAATCAGATAATTCGAAACACATAACCGTAACAAAATCATTAGGTATGAATGACTTTTATAACCCCATAGCCGTTCAAAACTCGTTAACGCCGAGCAAAAGAAACGAAGAGTCTTGAAACTACCTCAATCGATATACAATCGTTCGTTATTCAACGTTTAACAATTGTAAAGGGCTTTTATCATAAAGAAATCCCGATTTTATATACTTTTATTACAACTTTCCATGGAAATATTTGACTTTTTTAGTCTATGACACTTATTCACATGACTAACTTTGGGTAAATGGACAATCTTTTTTTATTATTTAGTAAATTAGGGGTAAAAGTATTAAATTCCCAATTTGTACTAATAAATAAAATCTCGTCGTATTTACCCTCACCAACTATACATTTTTTAAAATTTTTGTGTAAAATTTATTCTTCACAATAATTAAGTCTACTTCTACATGTATAGGTCAACTAAACTGTTTTAAGCAACAGTGGGTCTGTGGGCTCGAGCCGACAGACACACTGTTGCTTAAAACAGAAGTCGGCCACCGAAAGAATCGCCGGCAAATAAAAAAAAACCGTCTATGTGGCACACTATCTCTGTGCGGCATCGGTTCCATACCATTTCAATACATCATCTATTCCGGAATATCGTAAAAAAATCATGTGACAAGGGAGAAAAATCGAGGGTTGCTGCCTCTTCTTTCCCTGTACTCAGTTGGACAGCTAACAAGTGATGGCATAGTGCTGAATGTTATTGTTTTATGTCCTTGCACCTTTCTAAAAACGTCTGCTGGTGGTTCACATGGGCCCATAAATGTTCGAGACAGGCCCGTAATTTTTATCTTATTGATTTTAAAGTTAATGTTCTTAAAACAGTTGAAAGTTAAATATCTAATCTTGTTTATGTTAATTCAAAGTATCTCTTGCTATAAATCGGCAATATCATACTTAACTATTGATAACGTCTACCCATTTGAAGTTTTACAGGTTAGTTACTATTAAAGTCGTCAATTGCAATTTATAAATAGTTTCGTAATATATCATAGCAGCATATCAAGTCACGGAAAAACGTTAACTTAAAAATACATGCCTCTAGTCATGGCTCCTTTAAATAACTCAAAACTCAAACCTACCTTTTATCCTTATCTGAATTCGATGAAAATCTAATAAGAATAATGCTCCAATTCTATTTTTGTAACATAATCTAAAAAATAATTAAAACTACTCACTAAAGCGAATTACTTCAAAAATTTATTATTTTCATTTAATTAATGGCTCTTTTTATGATACTTCTATTTTACCTTTATTTAAAGTACTTATTCCTATCTATCTTAACAAAACAAAATTGTTAATTGTCTTATTCTTGTAAAAGTAAGTTCACGTTGACTGATGACACTTTAGTGAGTGGCGAATCGACGACCGCCGGGTTTCGGCTTGTATCGAGCCCAATTTATCAAACTCTCAAATTACTTAAGAAACTTATTAAAATATTTAATTACAACCCTAAGTTCGCTTCGAAATATTAACAAGGTTGAGATTCCTTTAATTATTTTTATCGACATATTTGGTGTATAGAATGTTCCGTTCAGTAAGGGAGATGTTAACTGTGAAGATACACAGATAATGTAAAATGTGTAGTCGAGTATATAAAGCTTAAGAAATGTAAAACAGGCCAAGCTTTATTTATGCAATATAACTTTCAAACAGCATTACAACTTGAAAGGCAAGGAACAACGGCAGACGCACATTGTTATGAGTTTTCGATTCGCTCACGCACTAGTTAATTTACAATCTCACTTTATACTCGTGTATCAAGCGTTAACCTTAACGAGGAACAGGACTACAACTTTATATGTTAACATAACGACTTTTACACCGTGTTTTTAAAAAAGATGAGTAACAACGCACTCAAATGTTAATGTTAATTATATAGAAAAAGAGTTTATTAGCGCTTAACCTCCAGTTATTACAAATGAATATTACATAAAAAAGTGACTTTAACAAAAGTAGCTTTATACACTTTATACTTTATAAAATATATAAATAATACCTCTAACAAAAGAACAAAGTTGGGACAATAGTGTCATCAAGACTGAAATATATAATCTGTATCGCAATAATTTACAATAGAAAATGAGAAAATGGCTCTATAATGTTTATATTGTTGAAATAAGATTGAATACAAACTCAATCAGTACGTAATAGATTACACATATATATATATTTCTTTAAATTGATATCTACATTCAAATAATTATATATAGTAGCTAAAAAAATGTACACTGTACAATAGGTTAGTTTAAACATTAAAAGGATGTGAATGTTAAATGCTTTAAATAATAACCACCAACGACTTTGTAGCTTCTGGGGGCAATAAATGGCTAGTCGGTGTGCGGTTATGTAAATAAGAGATGTCTTAGGCCGACAGATTGTATTTACACTCTTCATTGTTATGTACTTAGCAGCAGTTACTTGATAAGCGTAATGAAAGCCCCTACAAGTATTGTTAACAGAGTTGCTTCTGATAAGTTGTTATATCACTTCTATTAATGTTTAATGTTTGTTCATGGGTATAACCGGAAAATGTATGAATTTATTTAATTAAATTTTCAGTAACAAAGCTACAATTCGAATCATGGAAAAAAAATCTATTCAGTAAACCACATGTAAGAGAATTTTATGAATATGGTACAAAAAATGTTTCAACATATTTGACTATCTATTTCATTCCAAATTCGAACTAACCAGCGGAGTAAAGTATTCTGTTGTAATATTCAGCAACAAACTAAGTTGTTGCGGTTACGAGACGTCGAAAATAAATATAGCTACAAGATACCCTTCGGGTAGTGCTATAAAATGGTAAGTAAATCGTGCGTAAAACTTTGCAAGAGTTTTTTGGCTTCAAAACTTTACCTAACCTCAAAGATAGGGGTGGATAGTTTATCTAGTTTTTGTAAGCACTATATGCCACAGCGAAGAATGTCGGGGTATATCTAGTATGTATAGCTTCCATATAAACTGTATGTATAGGTATTACACTTGAATTAAGGAAATTGGATATAAAGACATATTTAAATACATTTATTACGTTCAACTGTATGTTTTAGAGAACTTATGAGTATATTTAAACATTTATTTAAAACTAACATAGTGACTTATGCATCGTTAGTTTCTTCATGACCGAGAAAATCGAGATTTCATACCCATGTATCTCATATTTCAGTTTGTATTTTAGAGCAGAATAAAGCCCCGCAAACTCTTTCCACTGTACGGTTGTACTGTGATCTTAAAAGTTTGAGGCAAAACATGTTTTGCTTACCGTGCCGGTTGATACTATATCTTCATGCCATCTTACATTTTGAGATCATGACTTTAATATGGTACTGTAAATTAGTTTCCATTTGAACTTATACTAAAATGTAACTAAAAATATGTAAAATGTTACTTAAAATGTAACTTGTGGTGCCGCACAGAAAATTGTTTAGGTACAGGTGACTAGTTCGCTTGCTAAGCTCCACATTAAATAGGCCCACAGTATTCGCCAAGAACCTAATACTCTGTTACTTTATTGTTCGCATTTCAATGTATTTATTTACCATTATTGTTTATTATTATTGTTCAATCTGTTCAAACAAAAATAGCGTGTAATTGGTAGTGATAAGACCATTATTTATACCTAATATTAGGTGTTATTTTTGCATTTAAAAATAAAAGAGATTTGTTCTTTAATTCAACATATTTATATAATGGAAATAATTACCCTCATTATGTATATATTACTGCCATCTAATCAGAAGATAATTTATGCATTAGCGATAGAAGTCTGGAGATCTAGATTCGAAAAACTGTGTGAAAACATTTTATTCTGCCTTTTCGGAAGAACTTTTTGAACCACGTAGAAAATAAGAACCTCATAAATGTCATGTGAAAAAAGCTTCACGCTTAAAAAATCATACCATGAAAGTTTATTGCCATTCAAAGAATCTATTACTATAAAATGGCAATTTCATAGTTTAATCCCTATCATATACTCGTATTGTTATTGTGTGCTATGTAAATGTTTGTTCCGATAGACAATAAATTTTTTACAAAACAGGTATATCATAACATTTACGTAGTCTTTGTAAATTTATAGTCACAAACTATTTAGCAACCAAAAAAGCTAACAGAAAAATATAAAAAACGGTAAATGTAAGTTATATTTATTAAAATATAATTAATAAGGCAGCTATGACGACATTTTAGTTGATAATTTTCAAAGTTAAACATTAATATTATTTTCTATCGATGTTTTCGTGACTGTTTCCCCCAAAACCTATATAAAAAACGTGGTACTCATGTTTGATTGTCTGCTAACGGGCTAGTAAAAGAACTAATTAGGTTGTTACTCGGGAGGGTAAAGGGTATAGGTACTATGAACAACTCTTGCAAATTAGCGAGAGGTGGCAAGCGTTTACTTTGTACTGATTGTAACATTTAATTATCTTCGGTCTACCAAAGATAATTAAGTGTTACAACCAGTTTACCCTCCGTGGTACCACTTGTTTGTGTGCTTATATCGGTGCATTACAAGTCCTGGTATTATACTCTCTCTGGCCTCTAGTGGTGGACGGATTATGCTCGTAACTATTGTTTAAAATCAACGCCAATGTCGGTATTTCGTTTTGTTATTCATATCCATCTCTCTATTGATTCTCAAGTTCAGACGACCGCGCCCTTCCTTTCTCTCCTATTCTACATTTATTCAAGATTTACTGAAAGAAAATTCAGTTTTGTGTTATATTCGTTTTTGTACATAATATTTTCTTGTCATTCAAATATATTTGAGTTTTCATTTAAATATGTTTTAGTTTGTACATTAAGAAATAATTATCAAGAAAATGAGCCCAGTTGGAAATTAGAGATGATAAAATATTCACAAATTAACTTAGTTACCTAGCACATTGAATCCATTTTAGTAGAAGAGTCCATGAAATCAACTTTAGCGCATTTTTGATTTGTTCTTCATCTAAGCGGGATTAATTTGAATCTTAGAAACTCGAGCTACCAAGCCTTATAGACGTTACACATATACAGCTATTGGGTTTTTCTAAGTGCTTTGATACTAATAGAGCTCGAACTTTGACCTGGGCTAGCCAGTGATATGATCACGTTCACTTCTTTTGCAGGGACGTGCTGTTTGAGAAATACGTGTCAAACGGAAGGCACATGAACTAGAACTCTTTCTATACGATGTTTGGCGGTATTTCTATACATCTTAGGAGGTGTTATTCGAAACGTCAGCCTAATTAATATATTAAGTAGTCAGCTGATACGATACTCACAGACAACTAGATTGGTATTTCATTTTGGCATGATCCGTCTCTGGTGAGACTTGTGAATGCTTGTAAAAATAAAGGCAAGGGCTCCTCGCAGTCCCTTAATACTTCACATGATATGCGGTGACTAGATTTCAGTGGCTAAAAGCTTGCTCCTGATCTTTCAAAGGGCGAAATATATGCATGATTATCTTTTAGTCTTCATTAACTACGTAAGTTCGTATTACAGTTCTCAATTCGTTATAAATAAAAATGATCTGTGTTGAAACTTCGATGAGAGTGAAAAAGATATAACCAAATAAAAAGTTTGTAGTTTGATAAAACCTCTAATTGTTTAATTTTTAATATATAAATTCACGTCAAAGTAATTCATTTACGGTCTGTCTGTAATATGGTTATCTAAAAGATTTTATTTAATTAAAAACAACAATTAAGTCTGATAGAATTACAATGCGTCATCGTCTTTCCAATCAATAGAACTCCAGAGCATGGTATATTCAATCCGTTGAGTAACGAGAAACTAGATATCTTTAAGTCGTTACGCCTTTTAAGAACTGTTTTAGAATTCGCCTTTGCAAATGTTAAGTGAAATTTGCTAATTCTTTTAAATTTACTACATCTTTTTAATATTGTTACTGATCTTTATGTATAACTACAAGTACGTGGGAGAGCCACGCTTAGGCATGCATGGGCCTCACAGTAAACCGGTGTGAAACAGCGCCTACGCTGTGTTTCGCCGAGTGAGTGAGGATACCGGAGATCCATAATCCAACCCTTCCCCTCAACCCCCTCTCCATCTTCCAAGGCTGGCAACGCACTTATGACGCCTTTGGTGTTTCGGGTGTCTATGGACGGCGGTAATCGCTTACCAGAAGGCGATACGTCTGCTCCTTAGCCCCCTATTCCAAAAAAAAGAAAGAAAATGTTACTCTCCCTGGTTTGGAATCAGATGACCGTAAGTTCGAAGTTTCGAAAGAAAACAGTTTTAGACGATGTGAATTGGGCACTAAAAGATGTATTGAATTGGTTTTCAACTAACAATCTCCTACAGAATAAAACAAAGTGTGTGAGATTTACTATATATACCTAATGTAAAACAGCTAGGCACTATTCTAACTCTAAATAATAAAATCATAAGTATTGTAGATTCAACAGTATTCTTGGGAATTACATTGGATAGTAAACTATAATGGGGAGCCCAGATCGATAACCTTGCAGGTAGGCTTAGTTCGGCAGCTTATGCAGTATGCCAGTCAGCTCACTGTTACAGACACAGCTAGGCTAGTTTATTTTACCTACTTTCACAGCATTATATCCTATGGTATACTTCTTTGGGGCAAGTCAGCTGATATTGAAACGATTTTTACTCTACAAAAACGAGCAATCCGCTCAATATACAATTTGGGTGCTAGAGTATCTCTTCGAGGGTTGTTTAAGGATATTGGTGTTTTCACTGTTGCGTTACAGTATATATTAGCCAACTTAATGTTTGTTAGACAGAACATTAAAGACTATAAGAAGAACAGTGATGTACACGGTATTAATACGAGAGGCAAGTCTAAACTCGTTCGTGCCTATCAACGTTTGCGTAAGGTACACAACTCATTCAAAGGCCTTGGTATACGTGTTTACAACAAAATTTCTATACATGTAATTGACTTTCCTGTAGATAAATTCAAACAAACTGTAAAAATCACCTTATTAGGAAAGCCTACTATACAATCAACGATTATCTAAACTACAAACAGTCGTCGGATTAAGGTGTTATTAGATATTTACACAAAAACTTCTTTGTCTTATAATAAGGTTTCCACTAACAATGGTTTGTTATTATCAAAGTAATGCGTGACGATTATTAAGCTAATTAAATTAGTAGTGATTTTTATCTGTATCTCGACTATGGTTTGTCATGCTCATTAAAAAGTCATTGCTTGTGGTGTCGTCGTGAGGCGGGTTATTTCTCTCCCTATGAATTGGCGAGAGAGACGATGGCTGGTCCATGCGTCATATTCGTCAACGAGTGCTGCTTGGGGTGACTGAACGGCCTAGTCAACGATGCTTTAGCCTATACTATTTCTAATTTGGTTCTAATTTGGTTCGTTCAACTGCAACTCTAGCCTCATAATTCACAAATTATTTTTAACAGTAGATTTTGCAACTGAATGTTAGTAGATGTGCACCTTGAATGATTTTGATGTTTAAGTTCAGACCTTTAATGGTATCATTGAGTAATTTTTGTATTTTTTGGTAGTGGCTAACGTACTTTTGAAGCATTTTAATAAAACCGAATTCAGGTGGTAATAGCCTGCACACAGTTAACCATTCATGTAATACTAATACTATTGTATCTAAAATCTAATTTTTAAAAAGAGTGGCCATAAGTTTCTTTGCTAGTATTATTCTCATAAGGCCCTTCGTATTTTGGAAACTGGGAGTTATGGATCGACACAGGCAGGCAGTGAATTTTGGTAGTTTCACCTAATTCACCTTGACAATATGGTACATCTGGCGTTTATTTGTGTCGATCTATGATTTTTATCTGTAGCTTCAATTTAACAAACAATTCATAAATGTCACTAGGTATCTTAATTTAATAAATGATTTTGAATATGAATTTGAATCATCAGCTCTTTGCAATTTACTACTGCATACAGGCCTCTCCCAAGGAACACCGCAGAGCCCGTTTTCCTGCTTTTTGTATCCAGTCTTTGCCTGCTCTCTTACGCACGTCGCACCAACTAGCCAGAGTGCGTCCCACACTACGATTTAGTATATTTGATAATAATAAGCCTTTCTTGCGATTATTCAATGGACCTTTTCCAGTTGATAAGGAGCTCATGTAATTTTTTTTTATTTATTTCAAATAGAATAATAACATACAATAACAGACATAAAACACCGATCAAACCTGTAGTAATTTATCTTGGGGGTGAGTGTACAATCCTCAAAAGTGTTCTCCTCATTTCCTCGATAAAAATTCCTTTTTCCATAAAATATGACTTAAATAAAACATTAATGAGAGTTACGACCTGTTGTAATAAAAGTTGTGAATCCAATCATAGTTTAAAAAGAAGCACATTCATAAACCGTTATGATTATTTAAAACATTTAGTATTCATTCATGTCACATGTTAACTGTTATAGAATTGTTGGACTTAAATTAGGAAAATAATTTATAGACCTATAAAACGTAGAGAGATGTTTGAGGTTTACTCATTAGTTCATAGAAAATAAGCTATATTTCTGTGTACGTACATATGATTAGTCTTTTGTGATTTATGACGACAACTATTAATACTATCAGAATATTATAAGCTTCATACTAAAACATGTGTTCTATTATAGAAATACTTTACCATGTGTTCTAAGAATTGCTTTGATCTAATTTGTATAATTGAAACTTGACTCGTCGACAGCGTTACGGATAGCACAGAAATGTTTGAATGCTAGATATCTGGTATAGAGACAGTCAACCCATCAGTCTAGTGGTTAGAGATCAGGGTTGCCAAACCAGAGGTCGGGATTTCGATCTCCACCCATGACAAAGATATGAGAATAATCCATAAACTTTCATACACAAACACACTTCTCTCACATATACTTATACTCATATGTAAATATATTATGTATACATACATGTATATATATACTAAAAAAATTAAGGAAATAAATATTTATAACAATAAATAATAGTCCTTCATTAGCTTCTTCAAAATAGGCAAGGCTTTCGCTTGCCGGATTGTGATAGGTAAGTTGTTCGAAAGCCTGCTTATGCGATAAAATCTTTATATTTATTATATTTATAAAATGCATGTGTTTAAAATATTGTAAGGATGTTTATGAGTCTTCTTGCCAGCTTAGTTCAGCTTGAGGTCGTGTGAGGTATTTGTAGTTATTATTATAAGTTTCGATAGTGAGCAAGGGTAGCCATTACATGAAATATTGTTGTAGGTGATATAGATCATTATTAAATAACTTGGCAGATAATTGACGAAGGTTGTTCCTTGGGTTCAAGTAATCTATCAGGGGCTCAGTTTGTATTTAGATACAATCTTACCACCTGCGGTCTATGCCGATGTAGCAGTACCGCAAACTGTAATAATATAATTTTTTTTCAAGCGATATTTTTGATGAGATTACAGTGAAATTAAAATAAACTATTCTACAAGTAACGAAAATTATTTAGGGGAAAATTAACTTCAGCAGAGTGTCATAAAAGGAATTGTTACAATTTCCATATTTGTGCATCTGTATTACCGCTTCTGAATAAAAAATTAGTAACAATGTGGAGAATTTTTGAATTTTAGTAACATAAATGTCCTTTCATGGATTTAGCTTTGATGCTAACAGTTTCAATGTCAACGATTCAAAAGTAATCAATAATAAAAAAAACCATTCCTTTCACTGTTGTAAATCAAGTTCATCTTTTGTACATGGTTGTATGTAACAGTGTAATCTTTAAAAGGAACTTTGTTTTCTAAAATATTACAGAAAATACGCTTGAAGCAAGTTACCTCTGCTCTGAAATCGAGTTTAAGTGAACATCAACACAGCTTCTAAGAGGATGGACTACCAAGTCTAATCTTATTTCAATTTTACAACCACCTTTGTTTTGTGTACACAGTGAGATTGAAAATTATTAAAATATACAACATTTTCATTCCTACTTAAGTAAGGTTTTAATTGTTAATATTTTTTCTAATTTATATATTTTGTTCCGTATATTCTTTTTTATTATAATCATTATATTCGAACGCTGTGGTGAAGGATTAAGAACTTCGCTTCAAGGAGAGGCCTAGCAGTCCAGTCCAGCAGTGGCCTATTAAAAGGTGTTAATGTAATGTTGGTACATATTGTCAATATATTTTATTATTTAAATTATTTCATCAATCATGATCAACAACCTATAATGTCCCACTGCTGGGCTCGGGGCACCTCTCAGGAGAGGGTTAAGGCCATACTTCCCTACGCTGGCCAAGCGCGGGTCGGGGACTGGCAAGAATACGTTGTGGCTACGTATCTTGCCGTTGGATGGCTTTAAGCCCGCCGAAGGCCTCCAACTAACCTTCACGACTGTTATCTTATGATAACAACCGAGACCGACTTGCTTAACGTGACCTCTGAAACACGGAGACGCTCATGGTAACATGCCACCAGCGGTCACCCATCCAGATACTGACCGCGCCGACACTGCCTACCTTCGGTGATTGTTTCCAAACACCGAGTGCAACTAGGCTATGAGCGTCTCTTTCTCTCTCGCTGAAATTATTTATTATTAGTTAAAACAAGAATAATATAATAATAATAATAATATAATATGGTTTATTTCTCAAAAACAAAGCCAGAAATACACAAAATCAAAAGCACATGGCACATATCAAAAGTAATTATGATGAACTCTGGTACCCAGGATAAGATTTAACTTGTGTTTAGGGTACCAGTGCCCTCGCGTACAATACATACATATGTTTGAAGTAACTGGAAAAACAAACAGCATTTATTAAAAAATAAATAAAAATAAACCACCTAAAGAAATANGATAAAATAAAAAGTAAAAATAAAAGTACTATAAACTACAAAATTAAGAAAGCTTTGTGAATAGAACTGTTGGATCTTAGGTTTACATAATAAACAGGAACGAATGTCCCTACACCTGTGGTTTGGATACAAGTATTTTATCAAGACAGGAAGTTGACTTGATGATAACAGATGCCGCGCCCTCCCGTTCACGCAGAAAAATTTTTCCATTTTGAGTCCAACAAAAATTATATTTGTTTTTTTTAGCGAAAGCCCGAACCTCAAAAAACAGCTGTCGTAAGGAACGTGGCATGTGTTCTGCAACATATATCGGCTTCACTTCGCCCGGGATGCCAATGTGTCCTGAATAATAACGTTTCAGTGTTAAGTTTGCTAAAATTGTGTAGAATAAATCGAGATTATATGAGATGAGTTTTGAATGAAATGATTGCTGGTTTAACTTGTATACTTTTGTATATCTTGAATATTTCTATAATAGTTTTATTTGTTAGATCTTATTTATCAAATACATATCAAAACACAGGATATGATCAAGCTCATTGTACCAATTTTTTATTTTATTAAAATTATTGTGTATTTCTAAAACCAAGATACAAACGATCTACTTTACCATATGATTAGTTATCATGTAAATTTAACATAATATTGTTAAGTAATTGTCTCTTACTGTGTATTGAGGGAATTCCGAACCGTATTCCGAAACACAAACAGGTCACCTGCACAAGTGAGATAATTGTAATTAAACGAGAAATTAACATTCATTAATCATATGGTTGATGCAGATCATACACGTTCATGTGTTGTTGTGGTTTTATTTTAATTAGGACGTAAAATCCCTTTGTTTGCTCACTAATGCTACTAAATCTACGGCCGGATTACCTTAAATAATACACGGCACCAGAATAATAAATTAAGTTGACGTAATTCAAAATCACAACTAACGTGAGCGACTTTTTGAAATAAAGTTAATAATTAATTAAATTAATTTATTAACTTACTAATAATAATTTATTAACTTAATATATAAACTAACTTACTTAAGTTAGCAAAAAATCCTTTTTAAAATAACTTTTTTCTTCTTTTTTTTTACAACGTCATCTAGTTTTAAAATAAATGGGCTATATATACACCATGATAGCTAGGTTGACTGATAGAATAAACCCGGGAATAGTGTCAGTCAACCTGAAATAGGGTAAACTATTCTCTAAAAAAATGAAAGCTGTAGCATTACAAGGTAATCATAAAGAACTTTAATACAGCATGTTAACGACTTTTGCCCACGCTGAAGGCCAAGTGAAACGTAAATAGTTTTCCATAAGGAAAGTCGAGTATACTCAACATCCTCAATATATGTTTTACTTCTGATATAAGAGCATATTATCGTCTATTATTTGTGCTTTGTATTGTCGGATTGATTTATTCTCATAATGAAAACACGTGTAAGTCTTCACCAATGAAATTAGGATAACAGGGAAGTAAATACCAAATAGAATGCCCTAAAAAACAGAGTTTTGTCTCTTTGTGTATATTTGCCAAACGAAGAGAACAACACGGTGAGGAATATATATACAATATTCAAGCATTTCCCTCTATCGAAGTATAAGTCCAAATGGGCCTCTACATTGCAATCTTATAACACATAATGTGTTTATGTGTTTTATTTTAATTGTTATATGTGTGCTTATAAGCAGCTTTGTAACTTCTGTATAAAGTAAATAAGCTTAAGAAAAATGGATTATAAACATTATTTTCTTGTTGATGTGTCAATCACAGGTGATTGACAATATCTTGTTTCATGGTATTGGGCAAACTAAGTAATTCTTTATCTTAACATATAAGTTTTACGTCTTCAAAATGTTTGAAACTTGATATTTCCAACGGTACTTTTATTTGATTGCCTTTGGTAGCTCGTAAACAAAAAACTATGGGGCAACTATTTCATATCAGCTTTCATACGATTTTATTAACAGTCGTTTTATTCCTATTTTGTGACTCCAATTTTTTATGCTATCACATATGTCACTTTTTTAAATACAAACCAAACTGTTTTGAAAACTTGTGACTGAAAATAAAAGTTTGTGCCATTTGTAACATAGACTTGTGATCAATGTGCTAAAATTAACTATATCTTTTTTTATAAAATGCTTATATTGTTCTAGATTTTGCCCGCAGCTCGCCCGCGTGCAAGTTTTATTGTGGTAAAAAGTAGCGTAGAACTATGTCCTTCCTCAAGAATCAAAGTATCTGAATGCCAAATGCCAAAGATAGACAGAAATAATTAATTTTGAATTTATAATGTAAGTATGGATTTCTTTTCTTTAATGTCTTCAAACTCAAACATTATTTGAGTAATTAAATAAACTTGTATACCTATACTGACATTGTTCATTTATAGTTGGATATTTTTATGTAGTGAAATAAAATTTTATCGCAATTTCCTGTGGCTTTAGAGAGATTTCGCTTACAAATACTATAATAGCCTCTTGGCCCTGGTTAATACCCGCGCGGTTCGCCCCGAACTCATCTCAATTATCTGAGTTAGATAGCAGACAAACCAAACAATTAAATTTGATCATGAAAATAGATTCGAGGTATATATTATGACCCAATTAAGATTGATCATCATTATAGTTTTTATAAGTAGGTAGATATGCGATGTGGTCACGTAATAACTACAATCACTTAACATCCTTGCTTTAATTTATATATTTATAAGGTTTCACCAGTTTTTTACTTGTTATTTACAAATACATAGTTATCTGACATATTTTCTTCTCTCTAAGGCTATTTTACCGGTTACATAAAATTTCGAATAGTTGATCTGACGGATATTTTGACGTATAATCCATATAAATTATTTTATGTCTTACCTTACGTCAGATTAGCTATCCGGAACATCTGTGGCCAGAGAAACCTAAGAATTGTGGAATCGATATCTGTAGTTAATCGACAGATAAGTTCATAATCGTCTCTTAATCATTATCATCATCATCCCATTATAGCCTATCAGGGAATGTATCATTACGAGATGAAATTGACTCTAAATCTTGTTTTTTTCCATATTTACTTAACATTTTCTTTGTGTGTAAGTGGGTTTTCAATCGCAATTTGCACTCCTATAAAGGTCACGATTATTTATAGTATATAGCGTTGGCATTATAGTGCACTCGTTATTTATAAGGGAAAAATGAGTCAATCGTTTGAAAAAGAGGATTTTTGGCTACAGATACGTACCATAATATATCAGTTTTCAATAGTTTATCATTTCATCTACGTCATTAAAATTAATTATAATAAGAATAAATTATCTACCAACAAAATAATATGATCTAAGCTTTGAATACAATTCTGAAGTTAATAATAATAATAGCAAAAATCGCCAAGTCGCAAAGTTTTCAAACAAAAATAAGTTTTTTGCGTCACACAAACAAAAAACTATGTCATATCCGGGTAAGACTTTTAAGACTCTTTCAAACCAAGTTTTTTTTAAATAATCGTAAATATTCGATGTTTCCTAAAATAAATAACATTACTGAGTCCCTTCTTGTTTGTTCGTAGTTTAGAATACAATGTGTATTATTTCGGTACATTTATTATGAAAATCCGTCTCTTAAATTATAATTGTATCCTATATATGCTCCACTAGATAGATTTGTAATTACCGACGCGAACAACATAAATGTCAAACCTGTAATTACTTACCGAAGTTTTTTTTTATAAGTTAAGATATGAACAAGAAAAATGAATATTGCTCTGTGACAGTAGCAATAGAAAAAAAACGTAAAATACAGTTAAATGGTTAGTTTAATTTATCTGAGTATCCATATTATTTATTTCGGGCTAAATACATTTGCTTAGGAAGAATACGAAAGTCACAACACGTCACACAAGAATACGAGATCTATTTGGAAACTATATTATTTGTCTTTCGTTTGTGTATGTCAATATTATAAAGAAGTAAAGTTTGTGACTTTTTAGGGGTAATCTTTAGATCTACTCAACCGATTTTGAAAATTATTTTGCCAATAGAAAGCTAAATTATTTGTGAGTATCATAGACTATATTAATACAAAAAAATTAGGAAATTATTCATTTTTATAGTAAGAATTACGAAAAATGACTTACGAGAGACAACTACGAGAAAGTGTATTGGATTTGATAAATAATTTTTCACAAATAAATTTTGAGAATTTTGTGAATGTTCAGTTGTGTGTCAGTTGCAAACAAACTGTAATTAATTGTACATGTCCACTTTTAAGCTTGCCACACTCTAATGTCAATACATTTTAGTGTACCTATTTATTTAGTGTACACTTCATTAATTTGTCCACATGAAGTGTCATTTGTAGAATATAGTGTGATAATGATTTTCTTGAAAATTAATACGTACCTTGACGTCAACTTAAATCATACTCACAAAAACTCATAATTTTAAATATCAATAAGTAAATATATACTAATTATTCAATAGGCGTTAAACATTAACTTGTAAAATACATGTCTCCTATCTTGCTCTTTGTAAATAGAAAAAACATCGGACTATCAGGGAGAATTACAAAATTAGATCATTCAGTGGGATGGATACATAAATGGCAGTAGTTTTAACCCCTATTTGTCCTTCTCCAGTCATGGTTTTCAGGACCGTCACTTTGAAGTATTTCTTTTACAAAATACACTATCTCGTAAGATGCTTATAAAGGTAGCTAGCTTTACAATCACGGCTAACTTCAAACTTCACTTTATATTTATATTAAATGGATGGATGTTGTAAGTTTGGAAGAAGAATGTCTTGTAAGACTCTTTTCTTATTTCAAACTTCTTGTGTATTCGAGTTTCGTATTCGCTTTGGTATTGATCACTACATAGAGATTGGTTACTAAGGGGACGTAAAAGATTGTCTTTTTTCAGCTTAAAAGTTAAATATGTTTAGGCCTCTAACATTTATAGTTCATTATTTAGTATGAGAACAATAAATGGCTAATATTTTGTAAATCGTCATCGGTTATTAACCTAATATATAAATACAATTATAATTATTAATAAGTCCAACTACAAAAATCTTGTCTAGATAGCTTTGTGATAATAAATATAGCTATAAGAAAAAGGAAAATAGAAATCTTTTTTTTTCTTTTTTTCTGTAAATATTCACATTTGAACAGATCTGAGATTTGTGCACCCTACTACTGGTATCCTTATTAAAGTCACCGCCAATTGTCGCCGCGATAGGACCGCCAATTGTCACATTTGTATGTTGTAATTCTTTTTTTTCCTATACGTGTGTAAAATAAAGATAAATAAATAAAATAAGATAAATAAAATCATTTGCCCGATCTGCCAACTATATTACTTATGTATCTTGACTTGTTTTGTATTAACGAGTCTTCAAATTAATTGTGCTTTTGTGTTAGATAGTTACTAATATTGTGAGTATTAAGCGTTTTGTCTAGAGTAAAACTAATCCCTAACGGTAGTTATGATGGTTGACCAATAGTGTTTTGTATAATAATAATAAAATGAAGTTGAGTTTTTACTTGTGCGCTTATATCTTCCCTTCCTTAATATAAATACATTTTTTATGTATGAACCTGCCGAAATGACTGGACTCTGCCTGATGGAAAGCATGAAGAGATCCAAGAGTTGGTCACCTTACTCAATGCGAATGCTGACAATGCAACAATGCAGTATGGTTACCCAGATTTTGGTGGCCTATTAAGATGCTTCTGCATCATTGTAACTCTGATCTTACACTCACCAATGAAACACGACAGTAGGAATGCTGTAATTTTGAGAGGGTATTACTGCCCCGGCCAAGTCGACCCGTTCGTACTGATATCAGCGTGGCTCTATTACTTTGAATTTAATGGATTTAGATGCGGTTTTCATTATCAGTTAAATTTTGTGTCAAGGAAGGTTATGTATATAATAAACCGTTTTTATAATAAAATTTTCAAATACATGAAAACTTTTAACTATGTTAAAATGTGTCAATACAGTAGATAAAAGCATGTATTTTTTCCTATTTAAAGGCTTTATTATTATAAAAGCATCAATTCGCAGCGTTTGTAGTTTCGTAATTTGCTATCAAAACGACATTAATTCTAAATGAATCCTTGACTTTAACGCAAGTAATTTCCGTTATATTTTCCAAGTCAATGATTTAGTCACTCTTGAGTACTAATTTACTTTTTCCGTAAGAAATACTAATGTTTTAATTTTTTCGTTTTATTATAAAGAAATATTCAGTATTCCTCATCACGTTGTATTGTGTTCCTACCCTAAATAGAGATATTTTACCCAACACTACTAACCGTATATTCCTTATTCTGGTAACACTCATATTGTAACAATTGATATTTAACCGGCCGTGATCAATCGACAGCGCAAGAAATGCTAGCGAAAGAGGAAAAAGACCGACAACTGCACAATTATTAGCTCCACGTTAACACGTAATCGCTTAGCGAAAGAATGGACGCTCCTAAATCGTTTTCTTTTTATTAGAAAAACGGTTGAGTTGGTTGGAATGTGTATCAAAAAATAGCACGCAATGTCGGAACCACTTACCAATAAAATGTTTAGTTTCGAAACTGAAAGGAAACGAATCTTATTCTTTAGTCATATAGGTACAATATTGATCGTCTGAAGACACTCAAGTAATACAAGTCTCTTACTTATTGAAATATCTGCAAACAATATAGGTACATCAATTTGCTAAGGTAAACGGCTACAATTGTGGTAATTGGACCCTCGGCAGTTGATACGTAGGCGCTTTCTTACCTCTATTGGTATAATTTCAATTAAGACGGGAACATTTGTAATTTAGTTGTGTGTTACAATATTTTGTTTTAAAATATTTTTGTTATATATATATATTTGCTATATATATTGTTAAATATATTTAAATTTTTCGCTTGCAGGTTTAAATTCAAACTATAAACATAGATACATTTACTGGAAGTACGGGAATATGTTGTAGAACTGGTTATGATATATTGTAGTATGTGAGACATGAGCAGTCTGGTTCCTCAATATAATTTACAAATCTAATTTCATGGAGAGAATAAAGAAAACCCTGCTTAACTTTTAGAGCGTACGACTCAAACAAAAATATAACAAAAAAATTATTAAAGATAGGATTACTCAGTAACTGAATTTGTTATTATTCTATCTACATACTACACTTTAAATATATATAAAATTGTGGCAGCGTACCTCATTCTAGGGTGCTCAGTGGCCAATTGATACGCCTGATAGTATCTATGCTTTTATGACAGAAATGACAACAAGAGATACTTTAATAAAATTTATTACGCCATGATTAATACTAGTACGCCCTTATGTACGCCCTCATATCCCACAGAGTACGTGATTTGGAGTATGATCTCTGGGGCAAACACTCTCTCGCAGCTGTTTTCTCGGTGCATTAAATATATGCACAAAACTTTATATTTTTTTTACATCGAAACTATTCATTTAACTGATTGAAAAGTTGTTAAATTTTAATTGTGTGATTTACTTGGAATACTCGCATTTTAGATGTCTCTATAATATATTACTAAACTCAAATACACTCAGATACGCAACCATAACTTGCATTCTTAACCGATCCGGGTAAGAGCTTCTCTCAATATAAGTTGTTGTTAAATCAATGTATTTTAGCTAATGGTCTATTTGATGAGACGAGGTGTTCAATTGCCTCTAGTTATCACTCCGGGGTTACACTTGAATATTTTTACCAACTTCAAAAAAGGAGGAGTTAAGAACTTAGAAGACTTTCGGATTCGTCTGTATTTTTTATGTTTGTTACCTCAAAGTGTATTTTTTTAAAGCTTTTGGTAAAGTACAATTAATAAAAATATATTTTTTTTAATAACATACACAAAAATACAGTTTAATTGA
Organism: Hyphantria cunea; assembly: GCA_003709505.1. Lineage (NCBI taxonomy): Eukaryota > Metazoa > Arthropoda > Insecta > Lepidoptera > Erebidae > Hyphantria > Hyphantria cunea. The sequence continues at coordinate 217,150 of PKRV01000439.1, read as the reverse complement.
AAACCTTCTCCTTTTTTGAAGTCAGTTAAAAAGAATACCAGTCAACACACGGTCATTTGCAGTCCACGTCGAACAAATAGTTTACCTCAAAGTTATACAGATATAATGAAATACTACAGTTATAAACATAGAACGATTTAACAGTAACAAAATAGGTTAAGTGTCCGGTTTTGACCCATTCGGAGCCAAGAAATTAGTACAGTAATAATTTTTAAAATTTCTATATTAAGCGCCTACTATCCTTTAGATGCGTATAAAGGTTAAAGACTACTCTTCATGAGTAGCAGCACCAAAAGATTGAAAAAAAAATATGTTTACTGTAGATTCACGTACACGAATGATAACATTATTTTTTTCTGTACGATACATGGTATCGACATAAAGAAAAACAAAAAAAATAACAACAAGCTTTATTGTTCGCTTATTTACCTACTGCTTCTAAACGAGTTTAAATTTAAATATATTTTTACTCAGAAAAATTGGTAGTTAAATGCTACAAAACTCGAATCTATTAGTATTTTGCAAAAAAATGTTCAATATTGAGACTTCTAAAATGAAAATACAGCAAGTTAACAACCAGACGGGAAGGCTGTGTCGCTCGCTGCTCCATTTGCGCTATGGAATAACTACGCGTACGTATAATTTAAAATCGTCGTAAAATTACTTTTTACTAAGAAAACTAAAAATAATAATAAATATTTCGGACATCTGACGTAAACGTCAATTAGCTTCAAACTAAGCAGAGCGTGTACTATGAAAGCTAGATTGACTGTCAGAATAATTATAGAGCCACCAAAACTCGGAAATAAATATTAAAATATCATTCAAATATTTGGTTCATCCTGGAAATCAAACTCGAGACCTCATGCACAACAGTCCCGTACGCTACTACGGCGCCAACGTGAACATGCAAAATATTTAAAATAAAATCATGACAATTATGTGTTGTTTACGATTTTATTTCAATTTGTGAAAATTTATGACTACAGAACTCTTTTCTATGGGTAAACTGATGCACATTTGCTTGTTTTCTTTTTATTAAAATGTTAAAAAAAAATGATAATTTTACTCTTTTCTTCAACAAAGAGTAAAATTAATTAATATTTCACCAGATCTCTTACCTCTCTTATCATATCTAACATTTAAATGCCGAACCTGCCAAAAATGGTTCTTTTTTATATGGTTTTTAGTCTAATTTAAGTTACTTTTTTGTACTGCGTACATTTTTTTGTTTTGTTGCAAGGAATACTTTTCGCACGATATCCTCCACTGGGGAGACGAAGCGGCTTCTGGAGTCCTCTCTGCATCTCACAAATCGAGGTACATTCAGGGATGACTACGGGGTAGGACACTAAATGCCTCGCCCTAGATGACAGCCCCCAAGCTGCACCGAGTCCGTGTTTCCTGTCTCGGGTCGTTTGCAGAGGTCACATTGTCCCTACATGTGTCTGCCGTTACCTTTAGACGGCGATAAGCGAACTGGTGACCTATGCCACGTCCCCTTCGCCGCCTTCTTTGAGCTTCGGACTCCTTCTGAAGCATAACATCCTCCCAGAAGAAGACCATAGCTTCGCACCCTTCACTACTCACCAGCGTTGCCGCGATGGCGGTAATAGCTAACGTCCGATCTGTCTGAGTAGGACTCGACGCTCAGATTCCCATGCAGGGCAGTCCTCCAGTATGTGCTGGGCGGAGTCCTATTCTGCACCGTAGTGGTGGCATTGTGCTTTAGTCTCTCGTTCTATTCGATTCAGATACTCAATACAGCATCTGCTTCCCCTCGCACTCGGGGTCTTATCTCCCTAAATACTCTTCGAAGCTCCGCCGACTATCCAGGATAAGCCTTAGGTACTTCATGTTTTGACCCACTGATGATTCCTAGCGCTTACGTAGCCTACGAAACCATGTCACCTCAGTTTTCAGAGGTGCCATCCTCAGGCCCAGTTCACAGATCTTACTTACAACACAAGCCATTCCCTGTTCCAAGAGCCAAAGCACCTCTTTAAAGCTTGTCCCTCTAGCCAGTATTAGTGTGTCGTCCAGATAACAAACGCCACGTAGGCCAGGTGGTAGACTGGTGCAAAGAACCGCATCGCTTGCGGTGTTCCATAGAAACGGGCCCAACACAGAGCCCTGGGGAACCCCAAAACACACCTACCTTCTATTTTTCAATACGTTCCGACCGATAAATTTCACCGTCCTGTCGTTCAGTTCGGGCTTTATATTGGACTACGTATTTACCTATGGTAAAATGTGTCAAGAAAATTTTTAATAGGTACTAAAATTTTTGAATGCATCTCGTTTTTACGTTAACAAAATTTTGCCGTGTAATTCCCATTCTGTTCTGAAGTTTTAGGCAAAAATAATTGGCAAGCGTGCATATCTGCCCCGCTCCATTCTTTGATCATCGTTTTTCAGGTATCACATGCGGTAAGGAGATATTAGTGTGTGCGGTGCAGATATGAAAGTATGTGTTTAGCTCCGCCCAGATGCTCAAGGTTATTGAGGCTATTGTACATCTTAAACCCTTGTTAGGACAACTAATAAATGAAAAAATCTGTTTGTGTGTGTACCCATAGCTAACGACATAAGAGAGAAAATCCTAATTTTAGAAGTTGAAATTGACGTTAGACAGATTGGGCTTTTATTAAATCTTGTAGGGGCTGTAGAGAGGACATACTCATAAGCATCTTAAAATGAGGTTCAACCTTTTTACAAAGTAATATAGCTGAGGCGTGTATATAAAGATTAAGGAGAATTTATTTGCTTCCAGTAGAAAATAAAGTTAATACACGTTGCTTGCATAGTACTTAAAACAATATTTATAATACAAAAAGTCAAAAGTTTCTTTAGACCAATGTCATCGAACTCATCTGTCATACTGGCTACTGGCTACTCACAGTAACTTCTGAAACGAACGTTTTTTAAATACATTGAGAGATTGCTAAGACGATTTTATGATTAAGGTATCCGCTTCCTAGATATTCAACTTTGAGTTCATTTTTGTTCAAATAGGGCGTTCCCCCTCTCTAAAATATAACGTATGTCTAAAAAAATCTGAAAAAAAAACAATCATGACAGTCCTTTGAAGCTAAATTATAATGGCTTAGATCATTTCGTTACTGCGTTTACTTGGTAAACTACGTACAAAATAACGAAATAATAAGTAAATAAATACCAACCCCGCCTTTTAAATCCACGTTCCATTATGGATGACTATGGAACTCTATTCCTTGCTGGTACTTTCCTCTGACACATACTTGGCTGGTTTTTTTAATGTGTGTTTTGCTGGCGTTTTTAAGATAACCTAGTTAATATCACGCTTAGAATAATAGACGTTGAGCATGATAGAAAACAGTCGTAGACGAAGTTGCATAGGTAAGTTAAAGCTAGTATCTATTTAAATATACACCAGAGGCGATGAGTGAAATAAGTGATTTTGTCAACAAGACTTATAAGTATGACTTGCATGTATATTCATTTCTAAGTTTCTTTATAAGTACTAAACTTTCCTACCTCCATCTTTCACCAAGTGACTTGTCTGTGCATTTGACATTATATCATAAAAAAGTTGTGCTAGAAATAATGAAAGCAATACGAATTTTCCCTCAAAAGTCTTTTTGTCTCGTCCTTGGAGAAAAAAAGGAAAGTCGAATATCTTGTCATGTCATATTGAAGAATTTGAAAAGATGATCACTGAAAATACACACAATCCTTTGATGCTCCGTTTTATCTTAGTTATTGACTTTATTTTTATTACATGTTATGTTTGACCGATAAAGAATGAAACTCTTCTGAAATATCTCAATCGTTTGATAATCTGTCACTTTACACATGTCGTTTTCTTTGAACATAAATTATTATAGTACTTAGAATTTATATAGCATAACAAAACTTAGAATTACACTAATATATGAAATAGAAATATTTATATAATAAATAATGTGGTTGTCTGGAAGAGATCGCCGTGAGCGATAAAACCGCCAATTATTGTAGTAATCCTTTTTGTCACTCATTTTATTTAGTATTTTTGTAATATGTGCGCAATGAAGATGAATAAATAAAATAAAAAAAATGTTGCAAATCATGTAATCTGGAAGACATAGGTGTTCCATAATGATAATTGGATACAGTCTCAATTTTGTAGTTGAATCGCTTGTTTGGATATTTATATTTTCATAACTTGATAATGGATACTGAAATTAACGATAGTTCAGTTTCTTCCATTAATCCTTTTAAGAATATTGTAATTTGAGTTGCGTAAAAAAATAGAAGAAGAAGTTACAAATAGTTGAAGTAGTATCAATAGCACCTACGTTAGTTTCAGTCATAAATACATATGATCCACTGCGATATTCCTCCACAACTTGCTATGTTAAAAGTCAACTTAAGAAAATATATTAACAAAAATATATTTATTTAAATAAAAAATCACACACATATGTATTGACGTAACATCAAACTTGATTTGCAAAGAAAATACCGACTGCGAAATGACCTAGATATTATAAGGCCGTTAAAATCATATAGTTAGAAAAATAAAGTACGTGTTTATAGACAATAATCAGCAACAGTTAGTTCCAATTGAGGAGCCACATTTGCATTGCTGGTATCTGAGTCCTTCCTCCCTCGTCCCCGTGATGTGGGATGTGGGAAGATTTGCGATGCATTAGTTGTTTAACAGCAGTTTTCTACACATTGCGTAATCACTCCGGTTGCGCCAGCCTATTCAAACCAAAACAGGCTCTCCTGTGGAAGAAAGCTAGTGAAACACATAACGATATAACAGTAGTTTTCAGTGACCACACCATTTTGTGATGGAACAATAGTCACTTCACTATAAAGGACGAGTTCCAATTGTTGGAGCCATTGAAATGATACGGGTTATTAAGCTCCTTTCTTAGTAACGTTTAAATTAGTCATTTGTTTTGAAATCCATTTAACAGTAACAACATTGCTTTCATATTTATTAAACAAGTCTGGAGGGCAATAAGTAAACGCAAATATTATATTTGCGTGTAATGTAGTAGAATAATACTGGAATAGGTCTGAATAAAAGTGTTCTTAAAGAGATAAATACGGATGTCTCGAAGGATTTCCGTATTTGCCTCTTTGACGCTATAAAATGGAATTTATGGTCCTGCCACTATAAGCCTCATTTACACAGAAGTCTTTCTATATCATGTGAATTTATTTATTTGAATGAATAAATAACTTCTAATACATTGATTTGAACGCTTTGCATTTTAAAATAATTATATATGTAATTAATAGATACTCAATAGACAGTAATTAGCTATACATCAAGGACCTTATCTGCAATAGGCATTTAACTGTCTTTTTTCTGTCTATCCGTCTTAGGATTTTTGAAAATAGAGAGTAAATAGGCGATTGACAATAAAAAAATGTATAAAACTTTTTTATAGGGCTTATCTCGCCTACACTGTATCTTTTGTCCTCCAGGGTCAACAGCATTGACCCTCGAACACATCAAGTTATGACACTCGAGAAGTCCCCAAAAGAATTAAAATGTCTTGGAATTCTCAATGAAACCAATCAAAAGATAAATTGAGGGGTTAGAAATATAATAAGTCAACTTCTCTCCGTAGTTTGCTAAGGAGGCAAAATGAAGTTAAAGTAGACATCGAGTAAACATCTTTTGCAAAGCGGGAGACACCTAAGATATGATATTATGGGTCCTATGTATTTGATTACCATATTATGCTTGGCAGAAACGCCAAACCGCACCGAAATTCACTGAAGTTGACAGAAGATCTCAATAGTATATCGCCCAAGATGTCATTTGTAAGCTATTTAGCATCAGGTATATTACGTTCGTTGTATCAACGAACACATTTCCAGAGAATATGATAAGCTGACTGTTCAACAACTGACTCTAGACTTAGGTGCTAAGCATAGATAAAAAGGTGAAACGATTAATTTAAATGAGAGTAGTTTGCTCTTTAAGTTACATTGACCTATACGAAATTGAGCGACACAGTGATCCACCTCAAACTTTGTCCTCGACAACCGTTCGCGAACAGATGGAAAAAACTAATAAACGTGGCTTCTCTCAGATGACTCGTCCTATCGTTGTTGCCATTCATCTATAAGAAATGTAAAATGCCAAAACAAAATGCTTGTTTAGGTCAAGTTTTTAATATTACCCTTTCTATGAATGAAAAATCTATTCAAATATAAATAGTTTCAATCCTATTAGCTCCTAGTTATCATTTGCATATCAAATACCATAGAGTAAATTTAATTTGTAATAGAAAAGAGTCTTCAAGTTTTGCAGTAATTTATTATTATTTTATACATACATAATCATATTTGAGTCATTCTAAAGTAAGTTATAAAGCTATTTCTTGTTTTAGATGTAATAAAACACGTTATTAATTCAAGAGAGCCTTGGTTTTACCACTAAAACCATGTTGACGAGACATTCATATTGTCTCACAGAAGACTCAACGGCTGGTAACATACTTATAATTCTTGTATTGGAAGCGTCCATGGGTGACTGTAGGGCAGGATAAGTGACCCAACTGTTCATTTCCACCCATGTACTGTACAACATTACATAGTGATACCTATGAAACATTTTTCTCTCAAAGTCATTTATAAAATTTACTCATAAAATTGGTATCATTTTTACGCTGAGCATACATGTATGATAACGGCTACACAAACAGTGTTAGCAAGGCACCGCTATTTTGCCAAAACTGGTAAAGGCAAGTAGGGTTAAGGTTTAGTTTAGTCGAAAGTAATCAAAACTCTCGGAGCCAAGAAACCGCAACGCTGCCTGGCAAATATAACTCAATAGAGATACTCAAGCACCTATAGCCGTACGATCATATCCCGTTAATGAATCGGTAAGGTTAAAAGGCAAAATAATCATATAAACAACTAATATAAAGTTATAACTATTTTTTTTATTTATAACCGACTAATTCACATATCTCAAAATAAATTTGTAAAATCCCGCATTGAGTTCTGGACTCATGTCGAATATTATTGACATTTATTAAGAAAAGAAATCTATACGATATAACTATTTATGTTCTTATTTAACTTTATCATTTGGTTTGAAATATCCCCATATTCAATATTAACTTATATTTTAAGTGATTACAGTAAAATAGCATAATTTGATAGTTTATAATAATAGTAGCGAGATTATGGGCAACGAGTTCCTTCAAGTACCTAAATAAACGGCTTATTAAGCGCTGAAAAGCACTTCAAGCATTTATTTATATTAGAATACAGTTTCAAATTTTAATCAAAACATATTAAACCTGCAAAACATATTAAAATTGCGTAAAGTTATTGTTCAGCTTTCCATCTAACTACTAATAAAATAATTTTATATTTCCACGAATCATGTGTAATCAACTAATAATTATGTTTACAACCCAGAGGAATTTTTTTAATTAATATTGTGGACAACAAAATTACTTGCAGTGCACGTTTCTTGACTGAGTTAATGATGATAATGATGAATTTATGAACGTTTGGGTACAACACCTGTAGAGTATGGTAAAGTTTCTACAATATTATTCATTACTAGCTGAACCGGCAAACGTTGTTTTGCAAAATACAAGAAAAAAAAAGTTGGGGTTGAACGCTCTTATCATTTAGGGTATGAAATATAAATATTGGCCGATTCTCCGACCTACATGCACCCTTAATTTGACAAAAACTGGTACAGCCGTTTTGGATGAGCTTTGTAACAAACACCGCGAGACAAGAATTTCATATGTAATATTTTAGTTAATTCCGTTGAGACTGACCGCCTTGGCCAAAGTTATTAAGTTATAAGTATATTCATTCCACCAACTATTATCCTGTAATTTTGTGATATTTCAAAAAAAGAGAAGAATAAAAGACAAAAAATTAAACAACAACATTTTTTTACAATTTGCAGAAAGTAATTAATTAAATGAATGTGTAAAAAATAAAAGAACAACAATATTGCCACGAAGGAAGAATATTCTAGAACAACACTTGAGTCAAAGCCAGACGTCAGAAAGTTCTCGAAGTTCTCGTCGATTTCTTGAGGCACGGAATGATAAACCTTAAATCAATATACATAAAAACGAATGTGGATTGATATTTGACGTGATTGATGTGAGTTTGACTTGTTTATATTTCGCAGAAACGTGATATTCAAAATGTTCCTATCGGTGTTACACCGTCACGGAATCGACTATAAGTTTCGAATTGCTTTGGAGTTGAATATATAAGGCGTTACGTCGGGGGCAGTGTAGTTCAGTCTTGAGCTACAGTGTGAGAAATATTGAAGTGACATCAATAATGTTATTTGGAGTGATATTGTGTTTATAAGAGTGTATTTAATAAAGTCTCTTTTACACGTCAGAAGATATATTTCTCAAATCCATCGTACTCTAACACGTAACAATGATTTAGGAATGACAAAGTAATTTAAAAGAATATTAATGTATTCTGTTCTGCACACGGTCACTAATTGAAGTCTGTGCATAAAAATTCAAACAGAAGGCAAGCGCACCGTTCCTGCTGTCTGACTATTCACTTACTGCTATTACTCATCCAACGTTTACTTCGAGAACAATTGCAATACTAACCCGTTAGGATTACCGCACTCTTTAAAGTTTCGAAATTCTATGATTTTTATTGTTTTTCGGAAAATTAATAGATTCGGGTTAATAAAGTGCCAAGATGTACATACAATTAAGATTTTAATTAACTGTATGAAAAGCCAGTTACGAGTAATTATTTTATTTCAACAGAACTTAGTACGAACATCTTTGATAAATACATATCCCTTAATTTGTTGGTGACGTAATAGGTTTTATTGTAAAACAGTTGTGATACTCATTAGCCATATGATCAGAAAGGCATGTCACCTAATAACAGAGCGAACAGTAGAGGAAATATATACAATAATGAAGCACAAGATGAATATCTTGATGAATGCTTGAATAAGCATTCCTAGGAATGTGTGTGTGTGTATTATACAATAATTATTCGTGCTTTTGTGCAATAATTTTCTTATTTAATTTATGGCTTTAAATAGTTTAATTACTTAATATTTAGTAAATAATTCAGTATTAAAGTGGTATTTACTACTTATAGGTAACTTACTAAACTTCGATGTAAAAACAAGAGTGACTGAATGAAAGAGAATTTCTTCCCATAACAGTATAATTCTAGGGATATAATATAAAACTGACCCCTATAATAAATAGGCAGCCACTTCCTTATTATTAAAAAATGTAATACAGTAGACTAAAAGATATTACAACACTCTCTCCGTAGCACGGTGAGCGACATTATTGTGGAATAGTCGAGCCGTAAGTGTCCACGTTTCGGCTGCGTATGTCATGAACGCACTGATTGAAGACTTTTGGTACTGTCTTTAGGTACTGTGGGATTGACGATGAGAAGATTCTAAGATATTGCAATTCTCACTCCTTGATGCAATGGTATGGGTCTTGTATGCTAATTCTTTACTTGGACGGATATAGTTGCGACTACTTGGCAACTCCACCACAGACCAGACCTTGATCGAAAGGCCTTCTCAGTTCACGAATGCTTGCACAGGGGCTGATTATACTCTTCTGTCTTCTGTATAACCTGCCGCACTGTGTGGGTATTGTCTATCCGCTTCAAAATACAGGTTGCTCCGGTAGTTAGAAGTCGTCAAGTCTACGTGCAAGACGGTTTATGGTGATTTTTGAAAACAGCTAGCAGACGTGACTGAAGAAGAGAATAGAAGGGATTTGATTTGTTGATAGTTTTTCGACCTGGTCTTGTTACCCTTTTTGAAGAACAATATGATTATAGTTCTACTCCACGACTTTGGAATTCTTTCTTCAAACAGAACAGCTGCTTGCTGTGATCAATTTTGTCAGGTGTTTTCTTGTGTTTATTTTAGTTTAAGAATAAAATTGACAATGATGACGGATTCTTCAGAGTAATTTAATTATCATACACCAAATATACTAACACAATAAAATTTTCTGAAATATTCATATGACTGTCGATGAAAACCCAAAGTAATTTCATACTTGACCTTGATAGTCACTTCGTTAAAAGATTGCTTTAAAGCTGTAAAATAAAGTGCTTCACGCATCCGATATTCTAAATATCTTGATGAATTTCAGTTTGTTCCGTTTTCATTTCAATATTCACTAGATACAGAGTATATATACCCTTTACCTAGTGAATATTGAAATTGCAGTATTATGCAGGTGGATACAATTTAAAAACTGACATGGATTCAATGTTTCATTTCTATTGCTATTGGTCAATTTTTTTAGTGAAGTGTATGTTCTCAGTGGATTTGTTATTAAAGAATCCATTCAAGTTCTATGAACAATAGGTATGTATTTACCAAAATATATATTCATATATATATATCAGATAGTCTAGCTTTCATAGTTGCTTAGTATGAGGCCAGATGGCGCTGTGTCTCAGGTGTCCAAAACAACAATTAGTACTCTCGGAGCCTGTAGATTCTCTTTATGGTTATTTGCATATATGTACACTTAAGTAAGGAGCTAGGATACATTCTTATGGAACGATCTTTGTGACTGTTTAAGCTATCGGTTGATATATAATTGTCATATTTCATTTTAGAGAAAATATTTTTACTATATTATACTCTCCTAACTACAGAATATTACATATTAATTTAAACTTTAGTTTTAATGAAACACTGCGAAATGAATGTCGAATATTTTACTGATACAAAAGCATATTCAGTTGAAAGCAGGGGGTTCATGGAAAATAGTGGCTACCATATTGCTAGCTATACATATTGAAATTCGTAACCATTTAAATACGGATAACGTATATCTTTTATACTTGTGTGCTTGGCGAGTCATATCATCCAAGGTCTGCTGTGGTATGTAACGCTGCCTATATCAGTCGTTCCGTCAGTATCGTCAATTTCTAAGTATTTAAATTCTGATTTTTACAATCGATATTATAATAATTGACAATTCCATTTCAACCGTCAAACAATCAAATAAAAAGTTTTTTTTTTAAATACCCTGTAGTGTATTTAACTAACTTGTGTTCCTATGAAAAAAAATGTTTTATGAATTATTTTGAGTAGTCTAATAAATTAGTTTAAAGGTTAAGACATCACTGTCTGACATAACTTTCGCGACTTTGACATATAGTGTTTGTTATATTACGGGACTTATTCGCTGTAAAATCATATTATTTAAAAGGCTGTGATACCTTTTACCGACGAATACCAGCCACCGGAGCAGGCTGGGTTTCGGAGCGGATATGGCACCATAGACCACATCCACACAGTGCGGCAGATAATACAGAAGACCGAAGGGTATAATCAGCCGCTGTGTCTAGCATTTCTGGACTATGAAAAGGCCTTTGACTCGATCGAGATCTGGTCTGTTCTGGAGTCCCTGCAGCGTTATTTTATTATTATTTACCTAGCCTTTAGCCTTATTTAGCCTTATTTATTATTATTTACCTAGCCTTTTGAATGGATTATAACGCTCGTGGTCACGGTACACGGTTCGCTACCTGAATCTACCAACCACAACCAAGAGTGGTATTACCCTTACAACAAAAACTAAGATTAACACAGAAAAAAATTATGCACCTCGAAGTCTTTATCTTGTTACTTGTTTCTAATTTATTAAAACTAATTTTATTTTATTTTTATAACATTGCATTACACAGAAAACCAACGTCTTCAAAAAATTGTGAGTAGCTTAATAGTAATTTAGTAATTCTAAAAGTAGTAAGGCCACGCTGATCTTAGCTCAAACGGGCCAGTTTGACTGGGGTACATAGAAGATCACGATAAAGACAGCATTCGAGATGTCGTGTTTCGTTGGTTAGTACGAAACCGGAGGCCCAAAGAAACATCATTAGGCCGCTATGGTGTGGATCACCACGCTGCTTTGTTGCACTGTCTGCATTCGCAATAAGTATGGTGACCTCCACTCTTGAATTCTGCTTATGCTTTTCATCAGGCAGTACAGAATCACTATAGCAGACACAAAAAAAAATTGCCCATGAAAAATAAGTTTATTTCTTTTAACCAGGTAATTTTCGCATTAGACATATACAGAACAACAATTTATGAATCACACAAATTGTTATACCATGTAAGGATGGAACTCATATCGCTTAGTATAGTGGAAAGCGGCGTGGCAATCATTACGCTATACGACCTACACAACTTCGACTGCGTTTCTTTTCATTCATGCTCGACTCGGCTTAGGTGTGATGTTAACTATCCTACTTTAGGCAAAATACACTTTTAATGAAAATCGAATGGATAGTTTCGGAGTTCATCGTGAGCAACACGTCATACGAGAATTAAATATAACCAGCTGACTTTGTACCGCCGTGCCCAAGTTTCCGGAAAACTTGTTTTAGTATTAATGTACGCCTAGGTTTTCTCATGTAGTGTTCAGTGGCGGACTAAGAAAATTCAGGTATTCATATGTTTTTTTTTCTATACAAATCTATATTGTATTGTTTGACAGGGCAGTCCTGGCAGTAACAAATACATATAAAAAACATCAGATTTGGTACAGGGGATCGGAGTTTATTGGCGTAAATACATTTCCGGTGATTCATTTTTATCTGTATAGACAGAATAGAGACTTCAAGAGTAGCTTGGCGATATTTCTGAAAGTAATCTTTTGCACTCTAATATTGGAGTAAATAGGATGCTTAGCATTGAACTTAGATTAACATTTGCATAGATTTCAGTCGCGTATGTTCACTTTTTTAATCTACTTTCCTAGAAAATAAAATCAGCATCAAACATCATCATCATCAGCCTACCGTAATCCACTGTTGAATATAGACCTCTCTATTGCCTACGCATGGAAGGTTTTCCCCATAATCACCACGCTGGGCAGGCAGGTTGGGAATTGTAGGGCGTAGGTTGTTGCACCGGTGACGCTGCTGGTCTTCACCGGCTAATTATATTTAGTTACGCCTGTTGGGATGGATATAGCGCCATAGGTCGCCAGAGCCTCGTTCGTCGTTCATCAAACATCGCGTAGCAGTCATGTAACTTGCGCAAAGGGACTATTCACTTGAAAATAAAAAAAATGTTTATATTTTATGGACACCAATTCTTGAAGGTTGCAATAGATATCAAGAACTAATATGCCTATAAATTAAATTATAATAATCCAAAAAACGTAAACCCATGCCTGGATGTACTTTTCCCTTGAATCTCATTCTTTAACCTTGCTCCTTATAGCATAAGTAGGGCTTTTATATTTAAATCTAATAAAATACTTTTGTATAAAAAAAATGATAGCCTTTAATATATAAATACATGTTACGCGCGGTACGACAATAACTGCGGGTAAAGCCACGAGGCGAAGCTAGCCTAAAACAGTAGCCTAAATATCTCCTTATGTCATCAGCTACCTAACAGTGAAAGTGCCGTCAAAATCGGTGCAGCGGCTCTAGAGATTAACCGTAACAAGCAGACAGACATACAGATAGAGAAAAAAATTAATATCGATTTTTTTTATGTAAGTATCGTATAAACTTTCATTTAGTGAAAATCTGTTAATTTGAAATTAAAAAGACACTTTGATTTTATTAAACTGTATACGCATAGTTTGGGAATTGAAGCGATCACGTTATAGGTTTTCATTAAGGACTTACAGCCAAGTTGTGGCCACGGCCAGTACTTGAAACTTGAAGCAATTCTAAGATATGTAATGACTACTACGTGAGTGCGTTAATACACTGTCGTATACATAACTAAATAATAATAAGCTCCCAAAGTGACTACAAGGCCGAGTTGCGGGGAGGAACGGGAGCAACACGTGTCAAAGTTTCTCTTAATACCCACAAAAGTTATATATTTAGAATAAAGAAGCTACATTATTAAAATGAGCACAGTTGCTATTAAATTTAGAAAGAATTTATAAATATGTTTTTTATAAAAATAATGTTGAGTATTTGATACCTGAATTCTTCATAGATGTTAAATGAAATAAGTTCACTTTTTGAGATCAATTGGCGTCTTGTTATAAAATAATATACAAAATATGAATTGTCAGCTGAAATTGTGTCTTTGATCTCCGCCTATATCATTTATAAGCTCCAATACTTTATTCGTCGTACAAAATCTTGAATTACCATATTCTTCTATTATGTCGATATTGTAAATGGATATATTTTGTATGACGTAATGAATCTGTTGAAATCTGAAATATTTGTGTTAGTCTTTGCTCCGTACTGAGCTTTTTTAAAACAACATGCTTTAAAGATGGTTTTTGTTCCAAATTTCCTAGTTATGCAACCACAATGCTACAACGAAGCGTGGCAAGGAACATCTGTGTATTAATAACATAATTATATTAATAAAGGTCAAAGACAAGGAATATTTAACGCGTGTCGCATGTCGTAAGACCCAACTAAGTATATTAACTACGCTGGATAACAGTACTGCAAAATAGAAAGGATACTTAAAACAAATTACCATGTGATATATTTGAATAAAATTTCATTTCTCAGGAGATACCTATTTCTAACAGTAGACTACTACAAGTTTATTATGACAACAATAAATTTTAATATCATCAACAACCCATAATGTCCCACTGCTGGGCTCGGGTTTCCTCTCAGGGGAGCGTTAAGGTCATACATCCCCATGCTGGTCAAGTGCGGGTTGGGGACTGAAATTTTAATATACGTATTAATAAATGTAGTTTTAAATACGTATTAAAAATATAGTTGTAAAGCCCAGTTACATAAACAGTGAACTTTAAAACAGATTGCTGTAACCGCTGTTACTGTTGTTTGTAGTTCGTAATCAAGTTAGGGTAAAGCGAAAAATCTTTGCTGATTTCTACAGCAACTAAAGTGATCCACAGAATTTTGTGTGTAAAACAATTAGACTAATTAAGCTACTAAACTCACAAATAATCTTACAAATATTTGAAGATTCTAAAGGAATAACAAGTTCCAATAACTGTATAATATATAAGACTAGATCTATCATTTATACTTGACACTCAACTCTCTTGTCCCTGAAGATGACACATCTTGCGTCCCAACTTAAGTAAAATTTATGTCCTCGTATCGATAGCAAAGGAAAAAAATTGGAAATAGAGACATTATCACACAAGACAGTAATATAATATATGGTATATCTTTCAATATAACATACTTAAAAATATATTTCTTTGAGTAAAGTGTTACGATATTTTTAATTAAAATTCATTTGAATTTACTACCTACCTAATATTTGAGTTAAGGTGATTACTAACATTCGTTACTCGTGTATGAAAACATCTATACAATTTAAATTTATTTATTCACGTAAATCTTATTGCGTATGATTTTGCACTTTACAATTATTATATTTAGTATTTCTCATAACTTTACCGAAAGAGAAATGTAAATATCATTATGAGGATTAATCACACAGTGATATTTTGCAAAATAATCTCCTTTTATATGTGTTTAGTATTTACATTGAATCGTAATTTCTTATCACTTGAACTACTTATTCATCAATTCTAAGAAAGTTTGGATCAACTTGTTTGATATTTATAGACATGGATTCCTTTAATTACATTCTTCGTATATCGACGCTTAAATATAATTTTATATACACAATATAAAACAAGACGCGTAAATATTTTTCATAGAACTTAAAGAGACGGAAATAAAAATATATCAGAATAAACACACCGGGTACACACTATACAGAACATAAATATTTAATCATTAAAACAAAGCTAATTGTTGAATGAAGCTAACTTTAAATTTACTTCAAATATCGGTATCATTTTTAAAGTTTAGCATTAAATTAATCTCATGTAGGTTCAATTAGAGTTTACCGGATTAAAGCAGAGGTTTTATAAATTTAATACTTCGTTGATGTTCGTGTCCTTTAATGGTGACTCTTGCGTTATCGAACTATTCATAAAGGATGTGGGTGAAGTCTAGCTATTATGCAGCGAGATAACTAATGCTTCATAATAACACATTACGGAAATATTTATTGAATGAAATGCCGTCATTTCAAAGTATTTCCATTTCATAAGCCAAGTTATTTTAAACATTTTTCGTTGGCTTAAAAGTCATAAAGCAACACACACAACCACAACAAAATGTTATGTCAAATACTTAGCAAAATAAATCCAATCTTCAATTTGTACGCCGACCTACAACCGCCCGTTTACAGGGGATTCTTAGGAGAAGAAATGGCAAAGAAACTCATGAACACTCTTTCTAATTACAGATGGATACAGTTGCATTAAATATATAAGTAATTATGGACTAAAAGCTAAAACAAAATGAAGAGAAAACAAGATAACGTAAAGAAAAGTCATGTTGAGGTCAGCCAGAGGCTGTCAGAACCTGTTGAGCAACCTGTTGAACAGATTTTTTTCAAGTTTATTTTATTCTGTAATTATATCGCACTCGCGTTTTGATGAATGGTGAATCGCTATTTTCCAAGGTTTTGACATGAATTGGCTTAGCTTTAAGACATCTGACAAGCGGAAAATCATGTTGAAAAAACAATGAAATCATCATCTGAAATGTTATTTTGAAGAAAGAAACATTTATAAGACACGTAAAGAACAGGCGAGTGTCGTGTACGTATATTATACAAAACTTGACAATGCCGAAATATTCACAATATTCCCAGTATTTTAATGTCAAAATAGGTCGAAAGTCCCCGTCGAAAAACGAAGTCTTGTTCTAAATTACAATACAGTGACACAAATCAGTGACATCGTTTTTACTACAAGAAAAACTGTTTACAGATAGATCCCTTTGGAGATTACGTAAGCATCAGACGTTGATATACAGATATACTAAGATTTCCTTAGTGTAGGGCTATAAATTATCGGGAGCAACTTTTAAAAGTAAACCAGCATGATATTCTTTTTTATTCTAGAAGAGTTCAGTAATCCAGTTTTGTTGATTATTCGAATCTTATAATTTGGTATAAATCATAATATAAAATATGGGTTGAATAAATCACTTTTTGTACTGAGCTAATTTTTAAAGTATAGTTTTGATAACTATTTACATCAATAAAAAAAACAAACTGTAGAAGTCATTAAAGTAATTATCTTACACTTAGAATTTTATTTCTATGCAGATATACATTTTATAGTAACAAAAAGTTACAGAATGTTGTTATGAATCAGATTGGTTGTAACAACTACTAGTAGGGTTTGCCTGTTTTAAGAGAACTTTTTTATTGCCTTGTGCAAATGTATAAACAATAAATGATTTTTTTTAAATGATTTGTTTACAAACCATTCGAATGTAATATATAATTAATGCTACATATGTTTATTATAATACCTTAGTTTTATTACTTGTTTATTAATTTTCACAATGTCAATAAGCCAAGCCAATATATGCCAAGTCTAGTTCTCTGTGGTACGAATCACTAGAAGGTGTTTCAATGTTTTTCTAATTTAATTCAAATACCAAATAAAGTTTGGAAAAAGTTGTCTATACAATTAGACTCGTAATATAAATCTGTATAAAATCCTCCAAGTTTTCCTTCCAAGAAACCGCAATGCGAAGCAATTAGTGCCAGGTCTTGTTCTATTATTGATATTTATTAAACAACCTTCAAGTTTCAAACAGACTGGCATAATACTAGTGCAACTTCTTGAAATAAAAGAACAACTGTAAACATAAATGGAAAATGTTTTAATGGATTTCATTCAATATTTATTAGCTATTGCGTTCCATTTTAGAAGATACAAATTGATTGAGTGGCGTATTAATCATTATATGATCGACCCTGTGACATTTTATGATATGTTTATTAATCAAAATTTGACTTCCATTATATATATTTGGCACATTTGTAAAAATTCTCTTTTGCCGTAGTAATTTTAACGACTAACAATAACTTCAGTCATGATCGAATAAGGGATATTTAGATTTGTAAATTAGTTAAAATAAAAATTTTGTCACCTTTAAGTTTAAATCGAAATTTTTGAATGATTTTCTATGTTTATACTTTAGTTCTATGCGTGGTTTTCCTTAAACTTTAGATCGACATGGTCAAAAATCTGTTAATCGACATGATTGTATATTTTATACATAAAGTGGCTAAATAATGATAATAGGCGCGTTTCATTATCATCCCCTTTTTCATAATTTTTAAGTGAAATCTTCTTTAAGCGCGTTGAGCACTTGTCGAGTGAACTAAAATCATGGAACTCGCGTCATCGTCACCAGTCACACACCACCACCACGCGTTCCATGAGATATATAAATATATACTGTGAATAAATGAGTACTTTAAGGGTGAACATAAAGCTGGAAACTCGCACCATTGTCACCGTGTTCTTCCCATAAGTATAAGTATACTGTGAATATATATGTACATAGATGTACTTACATATATATTCTTTAAATATACTTCGTGTATTATTAGTATACAATAATTACATATATACGAAGAGTAAGTCGGACATTTTAACATACAATGCCATTTAGTCCCAAATTAAGCAGAGCTTGTACTATAGGCTATTTATATCTATCTATCTATTTATATTTATATACACTTTTTTGTAAATACATACATATTATACATAGAAACACTCAAACTCCGAAACAAAATATTTGCAGATCATACAAACATTTGGTCCGACTCAGGAATGGAACCCGAGACCTCTACAATAACAGTCGCATACGCTACCACTGGCTCACCGAGACAGTTAAATTTTACGAGGTGTTATTATTTATCCAAAATGGCGGCTTACATATTTCTAAACAATCTACCCAATATGGGTATCAAATGAAAAGACTTAAAGTTATTTTTTTATAACAAGTAATTTTTTTTTGAAAAATCAATCACTTGTTTAACAGTTTTATTTAGATTGCCCTGTTTGTTTGGGTCAAATCTAGTAATTGAAATATGTTGAATCCCTTTCCTGTTGACAGATTAATCTGATATTTGGCACCCACCTCTAATTCTGATGACAATGTAATTAAAAAAATCTATTTTATTGTAAATCCAAGATGGGCGCCTCTTCAAAATGGATGTTTACACACTTTGTCACGACGAACTTAGATGAGAAGTAGAATGTAGTAAAATTAAAAACGAAAGACTTGAAAATAAAAATATATGTAAATTTTTATTTTATTTTAAACAGTCTTAATAAAAATGATGCTCTAACAGCTATAAAACAAATCGGTAGGTCCCAGGTTCCAGCCATCACACCCGCTCCCTCACCAATTTAATACATTGATCAGACATAAAAATAAAATCGTTAGGCCCTTTCTCCACTCAGTTTACGAAACCCGATAAAAAGCAAATTTGGATAGGCACGATTTCGAAAATATTATTTTATCGCATGCCAAGCGTATTGCTGAATATTCGGCGCTCCGGCCTAAATACTTTCGGTATAATCATTTTTCGGTCATATGTACTAAATTCAATCATTATTACTACTTATTCTATATCACTATACTATTATATACTTTTCTCAAAGGATTTTCGACGAAGGATGACGGGGATCATGTACAGCTTATATAATAAACTTCATTAGGACTTTACTGCTGCTAAGAATGTTTCTTTTATTAACGTTTGTAGTACAGAAGTATTAAGCTATTGAAATTCTAAAATCAAATTTTCATATTCCAGATATATCATTTATATTCATGTATTTGTAGGACTACGTCCATCAGTGGACTGCAAAAGGCTGATGAAGATGATGATGATGATACAATTTAACATATATAAATAGGTACTGGTATGTTGTGGTGAACTGTAAAAATAATTGCGTAAATGTAAAGTCTAGGTTATAATTGAAATAATTATTTCAGGAATGTCAAGAAGGCTGTAAATACTTTAGGTGGATTAATTATTTTCTAAAAGGGAAATATTTGAACGAATTTCTATCTTTACCTCCTGTTGAATTTGAGCATGAATTAGACATTTGGAAGAGACTTTAATAAGCTCAGTGCTCTGGAAGAAACTTTAATCGTTAGTGACATAACCGAAGATCAAAGTATATAGCTATCAATTGCTGACCTTATCCTTTTAGTTTAAATTAGTTCGTTGATGTATAATATATGTGCTCTGTCGGTTTGAGGAATTGTTAAATCAGCACAATGTTATTATGCAATTAGCAAAGTTAGTATTAAAATTTAAGTTCATTCTTTTGCATGATACAATTCAACTATTTAAGGCATGATGTTTGAAACGTCATATGGGATGGTAAAGAACGTAAGAAAAAAGTTTATATTTAAGAAAATATTAGAATAAGAAATGAATTTATTAAGACATAAAATTGCTTGTTCATTTTCAAATAGGAATAACTTCCAAAGAGGCGTCATCAAATGCTAACCGATAGCATGCAGGGGGTGATATACGTTATGTAAACTCTTTTCTACACATACAAAGAGAATACACGATACCTATCTTATTGTCGTTTTTCTGCCTCGACTCTTTTATACGATTTGATGTTCGTAAAGTCACGCCCAGTGTTTTACTTGAATATACATAAATCAATAAAATGAGCTATGCTTTGAAATCAGAAATTATTTTTTAAAAGGCACTGAATTATTCCTCTATACTAAAACTGAACATCTATATATATGCATAATAATATTATTATTTATTTTTTCAGTTAGAAGTATAGATTCTAGCTAGTTTAGAACCAAAATAACATGATAATAAGAATATTATAATTATTTATAAATTTACAAACTAATATCTAGCGAACAAATATATTGTTTCTTGTAACTCCTCTCAAGACGGGTCTAAACCAATTTGTTATCATGACACGAGCAGGCATCGGATATGTGCTTGGCACGTGTTGACGTGCCTATGTATCTCTTGTAAGAGGCATGACGGCTATCACAGCAGTGACAGCCTTAGCTGTTGCGATAACTTGGACGAATAGATTATTGCGGGGGTGGATAGATCATTATTAAGCTCTTGGCTTTGTAGAATTAGATTTAACGGTGATCCTTAAAACAAAACATGCAACCAAACACATATGGCTGGTCGAACAAAAGTCAAGTCAAAGACCGACTAAAGGCTTGCAAAATGACAGGCCAAAAGAAACACGGAAAATCCTCGAACATAAATCGTCACGCAAGAGAACGCAAATCTGTCAGATGTAAGACGCAAAATTCAAACAAATATAATATATATTTCTACTTGGGTTACTGCGTGAGTCCTCTGCATGTGTGGATACTAAGCAGTTGTCCTGTGCATCATACCCAAAGCCGCCTCATTATAGATCGTTCATAGCATCTGACAATAAATATTAAAAAAGAAAAATAAATGCATCGTCTCTCAAAATATAAGATGCGCGTGTACTTATAATGTACCCAGGTTTCCCACCGTTCCCACTTACTCCAATG
Organism: Hyphantria cunea; assembly: GCA_003709505.1. NCBI lineage: Eukaryota > Metazoa > Arthropoda > Insecta > Lepidoptera > Erebidae > Hyphantria > Hyphantria cunea. The sequence goes on along the minus strand of PKRV01000439.1, from coordinate 195,784 downwards.
AAGGACAGCTTTTGTTATAGCAAATTATGTCTGTCTGACTCTTATTCGGAGAAAAACAATGAAAAAGTTGCCTAACACCGGTTCCTGCGAGTCTGTGGGATTGCTCTGGTCGATCCGGCTAATAGGTGCCAAAGCATGACAGTCCTACGGCTTTCCGCTATCTTAAACGGTTGATTTACGGAAACATTATCGGATAATTTAATTGCTACATCCATTAGTTTGAGCATTAATGATGCTCACCAGGTAAGATTTCCCTAATTTAGTATTAATAGCAGTAACAATAGTTTCAGGTGAAATAAGCAGAGATTTTCACAAGATTTAATATTCGATGAAGTTTCTGTTTCTTAATTAACATATTCTAGTATCACAACACCTCAAATACCGTTAGCGGGCTACTTTTCGGTATCGATGTAGATGATCGTCAACTTATAAATATAGATATGGTTTGAGTTGTGGGAAAAGATATAGTGTAATATTTCGTCATCTAAGTAATTATATAAATCATATCAATAAACACTCAAATAAATATCTACGCCATTTAAGCTTTCTAGGCTAAGCTGTAGCACCAATTTTAATGCAGAAACTTTGGTTCTTGCAGAAGGACATACCAAACAGTATTTAATTAAGTACATTCGTTTCGGATCATTCTGGAAATACTCATTATTCTATACCACTTTCAGGTGCATTAATTATTTAAAGATTTTATTTAATTGTGATTTTGTCTACCTTACGTGTCATACCTTGTATCAGCAATGGTAAATATATGCAAGAGTTAAGTATGTACTCAGAAATTTAAGTGTTTAACACCAACATACGTAACTAAGTTACCATATTGAAGATAGAATTAAGCTGGTAGATGAGGTGGTGCGAATCTGACGTGTTACTCTTTACACTACCGTCAGACGCCGGGACTCTGTAGAAATCAGATTAATACCGAACTAAATAGATTCGCAACACACAGATTCATAAAGACTGAAGTTTATATATAATATTTTTTACGAATCAAAATCTATATATCATTTTCCACATCAAGAACTAGAAAAAATTGCTGAAAAGAATTTAAATAAAGTAAAAGCGTGGAAAGAAAGTCTTCTATACGTTAAGAAATATATGTTTAATGAAATAAATAATTGTAACTTTTAATAAACAGTTGCTTTGGGACTGTCTTAGTTTAATCCTAGTGAGTATAGAAAATATTTATTAAAATACCTTTATTAAAGTGAAAAATAATACCTAGTATAATCAGAAACTATTAATGTTAATTTATTTATTTATAACTTTAAGCACTTTAGTACATAGGTACTTAATGCCCAGGGCATTCTAAATTAATTGTTAATATGCTAGTAATTTCGATCCAAAGTATGTCGAGACGTTCATCATATAAATTCGTTAATAAGACACAATCCCGTAACCTTAGAAGTTTATTGATTGCTTAGAAAATAACTTTGAATGATCTTAACTAGCCTGATACGCCTTACTTTGGTTTTATTTCAAATAACGTAAAAAGGTTCTTTGAAAAGAAAAAACAAAAGGTAGCTTCAATGTGTATTATAAGTCACTCTGTTTGATCTTTTATTACGCTGGTAAACAGATTTGACTTAAATTTTTTGACTTTTATGTTGTAAGACCTTTTAGGAACCAGCTTTATACTATTTATAATAAGGTAAATAAGATTTTAGCAAATATTCAGAGACGAGCTTAAAACCTGTGGGTTTATCCAGAATATCAAAATGTAATAATTACAAATGCACACATACACATACTGACAAAGGAAAATCTAAACATGTCATATTCGTTTGGTTTACCATAACGAGTTTGTTAGACAATTTGCGTTCTCATTCACTCACTTACCTGCATAGTTCCAATGTATTATGTAGCTTTCCACTTTAAGCACGAGCTGCACATAAATTACACCTTAAATCTTGTATCAATATATCTCTGTTTATATTTTCTTCATAATATAATACTGTAAATTTCTATAACTCTAAATAAACTAGAAACCAATTTTAAAATGTAAATGGTACTTCTAGTGAATCATTTCTAAAGTTTTTCCTTCGGAAACTTTTGGTTTCTCTATAAACACCTGCCAATCTGCTCGAACTGCTCTAGTCTAAGACTGACCATAATACATACTTGTATATTAGAATCTTAACGGAATAAAATTATTTCTCGTAGATAAAACTTTCTTTACCACCAGGTTTCATACAGAAACAGATACAATATAAATACAAGAAACACCCATCAGTTCCAGAAGAAAAAATATCTAAATTTATCTGAAGTAAAACGGGATATCGATGACATTTTGATTAGATAGATATCTGAACAGAATAACGAGAATGGTGGACTGAGTAAAAATATTAATAACAAGATGCTAATACAACTATCTTTTATCTTGGGTTTTAATACAAAATATTGCAGTTTGTTGCATGTGTGTATAAAATTATATTTAAATCTTACAAAATATAAACCTTTTTCATTTTGCGGTGCAACACACGTGTCCTCTCTATATAACTCATAGCATGCGGATGACCTATATAAATAGCGTAGGTGCTCCAATTACTGTTAGTTATGACAGATAAAATGCTTGTATTTATTTCATAAAAATAGGGATAAACTGAAACATGAAACATTTGTTGTTTTACTGGTAATAGTTGCGATGACAAGCTACAAGCCCGCTTGAACGATGATATACAAAATAGTGAAATGTAGTGAAGTGGTGAAAAGATTAGGCGAACATTGAACAACAATAATTTTATTATAAATTCGAAACTTACTCTGTCCGTCTACACTTTCACGACGTAGGGCATTCTTTATTGCGATAAGCAGCATTCACACGGCCACGATTAAAAGCTAGTCATATATAACTCCAATAAACAGTCATCTGAGTGCAAAACGAATTCTGAACGACAGCTACTACGAAGCTATTACAGTTATTTACATATTATTTTGAATTTTTTTAGGCGAGGGAATTAAAATCAATTACCACATGTAGGTCGAAGCATCTCTTGTAAATGGATGGATGTACTTAAACACAAAAATTATACGCTTGGCGGCAATGAACAGCTTGATTTAGATGATTTTTTTTACTCATGACCATTGTTGTCATCACTGATGAATGAGATGGAATCCCTTCATGTTAAATTGCTTTGAAAATTCTAATAATAAAATTAATTAACATTGTGCTTTCTGCGTTGGTATAACTGTTTTATATGGGTACGTGCTTTCTATTCCAAAAACTGGTTTTGTGTTTTTACTTTGTTATAAATCGAATTAGGTCTAGTGTGTGAAGCTTAATAAGGAACATGGTAAGGAGGAGAAACTTGCAGGCTTATCCTTCTGTCAAATTATGAGCCCAAATGGACCTACGCAATATTTTATGTGTGGTTTTATTTGTTTTGTAAGTGTTTTGTTTAGTTTTGACTGCCTCGGTGGCGCAGTGGTATAATAAGCTAGTATAATGTTTACATTTAAAATCTGAAGCTGGGCAAAGGTTCCAACAATTTTAATTAAGTTATATTCGCAGGGGGTCTCGGGGGCAACAAATCGATCTAGTCAGAATTCTCATTTAAGAAAATTTACCTCGGAAAATGCTCGGTCATCGTATGCTTGAGGTCTCGGGTTCGATTCCCAGATCGAACTGGACCAAATGTTTATATGATCTACAAATATTGTTTCAAGTTTAGGTGTTTTCTGTGCAAAAATAAATAAATGTATTTATACCACTTGTCTAGTAACCATAAAACAAACTCTGCTTAGCTTGGTACTAGATGGCGTTGTGAATTAGGTGTGTGTTAGTATCCTAAATATTTATTTGCGAAATATTTAGCGATTGTTTTGCGTAGCTGGATTACAGATTTTCTCCGTAGCTTCGTTGTTTTTTTAGGAGTTAATATTAGTATATACATTTTATTATCAACTTAAAATAATATTTTATTATTATCTAAAGTTAATGGTTTTATTATCACTCTAGTTATGATTAATCTGATAAAATTTGAGTTTCATTTTAAAACTTAGTTTAACTATATATATAACTAGCTGACTCGGCGAAGTTCATACCGCCATATTTATTTTCGTGAAACTAATTACCAAAAACTTATTTTAGTAAGCCCGTGTAAACTTCTCGCAGGGCCGCAGTGTATATGTCTAAGAAAATATAACACGTTCAGATTTTTTTATTTATTTACTACACTAACCTTGTCCTGACTATAACAAACTCAAGAAAAACTAGTTATCCAACTTGATGCAGTCTATCGTAAGTTATGGGCGTACATATATTTTTGTGATTCATTTTTATTTATATAGATGTTTTATCTTCGTGAGACTAGTCGGACCAAAGTAATACTCGTAATTAGTTCGTTTAAAAATATGAAATAAGTTGTTAATGTCACAAATATAGATTGAGACAATACCAAAAACTATTAATGAAAATTTATCTGATTGTTATTGATCTATTTGATAAGCCTGTTGTCGTCCACTGCTAAAGGCTTCAATGAAGGATCACCATAAACTTACTTGTTATAATTATAGAGCTTTGGAAAATTGATTGCCGAGTTTTGCAAGAAGAAAGAGGTTCTGCTTAGTACATAGAATTTAATAGTGAAAAAAATACATAATTAGGATTCCGGTCAGGTTGGTGGTGGGACCACCAAGCAATTCAGTGTCTATAGCAGTACATTTTCCTTGTGATATGGATGCTTTGACATACAAAACGTAACATCATGATGGATGTTTGTAGAGGATATTGAGTCAATCAGAGAAGATGGGTTCGAATCCAGTGTAGACTAGAGAACTGTGGCTACTACTATCTCTTCAGTTTTGCTAGCATTCCGTTCAATGAACAACGATTCTCTTGAGTGAACTGCACTGGGTTATAATTTTCTTGGCTCGCTTTATTGTACTATTATATAGGACCACTATACTACTTGCCATTCTACATAGATCGGATGAACGAGAAAAATGAATGAGAGACACCGGCATGTAGTGCGAATGTTATGATGTGTGGCATGACGAGGATGAATAAGCGTAAAAGTTGTAGAGCAACAGGTTATTCTGATATAGGTATATATATGATGCGTAAAGATAAGTTTTGCAGATTCACAATCGGGTAGATTACGCATTATTAAAAGAACAATTCCTTAAGGCAAATTATTGAGCAGCCGGATCTCGGAAACTGCCCGAGTACAGGACGCACAAGGGCAGTTTCCGAGAACCGGGTTGGCACACATCGACAAATGATGCGTACTACGAGCCGTACCGCCTACATTGTCCCTCCACTTATTAATAGCCTACCCTCAGATTTATGCACATATATATCAAAGAAAAACATAATATTTAAATTTAAAGCAATATCTTTTAAGTATTTATATATGTTATAGTAGTAAGAGTGAGATTTTGTTATTTTCCTTTGTTTTGTAGGTATTGTCATTGTTTGATCTATACTTAACTTTTCAATATGTTATATCGAGATTCATTCTGTATAAAACAGACAGACTCAAGATAGCACAAAAATAAAACTTGGTGTTTTTAAGTTGCTATTAGTAGTCTTTGACTTTTTTTTTTGTAAATGATACTAAATAATTAAAAAAAATAGAAAATAGCAAATAAAATTCCAAAAATGGAAGTGGACAGATATACGCCTATCGAGGAACAAAGAATCGATTTTGATATTTTGCAGTAAGGAAAATGTCTGTCTGTGGGGAATTCGAAAAAAGAGCGCCGAGAAAGTGCTAGACACTTTTTACTCACTGCACTCACATACAGAATGGGAAACCGTACACCAAGGCGTATACTCTATTTCTCTTTATTTATGTTTGTAAGTGTCTAAAAAAAACCTCTGTCTGATACTTGGGCGTTTTGTGAAAAATATACTTATATTATAGAGGTTTGTAACTTAATAAAATCTAATATATATTAATCAAACGACCTAAACTGGCAGATGTGAAAAATCAAATCAACAATGCCGTAATAAAGGTGTTTTCAAAAATTCAGCTCACTAGGTATTTTTCCACTGATTGGTCTTAAAATGCCTAAAATGACTAAACTACAAATGAAATAATGAAGCTAGTAGAGAACGAGGCGGTACTACTTCCTACAGAAGATCAACCTACAATGACAGCATTGGTACTATCATGTTTCGTTGATGAGTGTGAGACCGGAGGCCCAATGATTCAGAAACATCTCAGTAGGCCGCCATAGTATGGGTCGCCACGCTACATTTTTGCATTATATGTATTCGCAATGAGTATGATGACCACCACTCTTGGATTCTGCTGATAATTTCCATCAAAGTAGAGTCACTTTGGCAGATCACATTTTAAAAAAAAAACTAGAAATCAGAAGTTTTACTAATTTGTTTTGATTTACATTGCTAAAATAAATTATTTACACGTGCGCTTTTTCTCGTTTCCAGCTATTTAATGGCTAATATTTAAAATAATTTTATGAAACTGGAATACATTTCAATTAAATATGTTTTACGGGAATGAAAAATTGAAAATAAAAGGTAAATATATAATTTATGGCAAAGGCTTTCCTTGTATTAATAAAACAGAAAACATATTTACATTATTAAAATGAAACTAAAAGCGACTACAACTCATGTTAAAATAAAAATATTTCAATACGTATCATTTGAGTTCCGAGTAAAATAATTTCACACAAATACTTGAATAAATGCATTACAATTTTTATTAGGTTCGTCACAACGCATAATATAGCAAAGACTATCTAGGGCTAACAATACATTTAACTCAATACTAACTCTTTTTGAAAATGTAATCGTTATCATTCCCCAAAAACAGATAAGGTTAAGGTTAGAAGAACGTACCGCAACTAGAGTCTGGCAAGCGAAAGTGAGATCTAGGATCTTTCTGAAAAGTTTAATATGGCAACCTGTAAAAGATGAGTTGAAGACTATTATTGCGATTGTCAGTATTTTGCTACGACTGAAATTTGTTAGTATTAATTGTTTTAATATAGGTAAAAAAATCTCAGACTAAGATCTTAGAAGAAATATTTTCACTTACTGGTAAGTACCTGCATATTCAGAGTTATAATTTATTTGCCTCATTTTACACAGTTTTATTCTTTGATTAAAGTAGTTTAATATCTATTATGAGTGACCGGGTAAAGAAAAGACTTCACTGTGTTTTTGATGTTATCAACTGTTTGGGAGCCTTCATTTCTATACATTTAACGCTTCCTTTCGCAGAAATCTGTGTCCTGATATTAAAATAAATAAATAAACGGATCTGTGAATGAGGGGATATGAAGCAATCCAAGCAAAAAAATGACCTCACAGAAGCTCGGTTTCAGATTCAGACAGTTTTGTTATCGACGCAATTAGAAACTAAATCAATGAATATATGTTGTGAGAAAGGAGGTCCCACGCTACGAACATTGTCAGGAGAATTACGTTCTAGCATTGGTTTTAATGGATGCAGAGAAACAGGGTAATTGCCTATTTTTCAAAAAGGTGTTCATACTTTAATAAACAATCAATTTTAAGCTATAAAAAATATTTGCGTAAATAACAGCATTATAAAGATAAACCACGCAAATAAAATCAAATGTAAATTTTACCGCCAAAGCATCACTTGTAGTAGCCTGCGTGATATCATATTACTCAAACACAGCAATGCGGTCATAGCGGAAAATCTTATTATCATCATTAAATCCAATGACAATCCAAAATTGAAACGGTCTGCCTTAATAAAAATTTTCTCAATGACAAAACACTTTTTTTTACTATCGAAGACTAGATATTATAAGATTCTATTTCACCAGATAATTTATTTACCAAAAAATTTACGTATCTTTTATAAGAATTATGTCCAGACATATGTCAGGAAAGCTTTAATGGAACTTATCTGTAACCGGTGAAACAGGATCTTAGTATGTAGAACGAATAGAGGTAATGAAATTAGGTAACTTTTATAATGAACCCTGAATGCCTATAAAAATACCCAAATTTGAGGAGATTCTACTCAATCTAGCATAACCGGCAAGTTTTGTTTGAGTAAAATGACCCATGGCTTAAAAATCATAATTTTATTTTATTGAAATTTTAAGAAATAAAATGACTGTTTAAATTTATTGGTACTTGAAGTAACTATATACAAAACATATTATTTTTTGTTACTACAGACAAACACTGTGTAAAATATTAATAGCTAATGGTTATGAGTTTAAGAAAAATAAAATTAAGAAACGGTTCATGTTGTACTTTTTGATGTTGCTGATTGGAGATATCGCTATCTACGTGAAATTAAAATTAAACGACACACGTACACAAACACAACAAATCTAAAATGTCATGTCATCCCAGCCCACTAGAACATATTTCTACAGGGAAAAGATATATATTAAATAGGACATGTTGGCTCTGAAACAGGGTTTGTGCCAAATGCACTGTTGGGTTTTAGTACAAAATCAAGGTAAGCGGACTATCGTCATGAATCGAATGCAGAAAACTTTAACAAATGGTTAAAAGAAAAATTGATACCATATTTAATTGAAACCAGTCTAATAGTGATGAATAATGCGAGTTACCACTCTGTACAACAGAATAAAATACCTACAACTCAAACCAGAAAAGTTGAAATACAAGAATGGCTCACTCACAAGATTACCTAATAAACAAAGATTTATTATATTTGACTGCCTCTGTGGCGCAGTGGTAGCGAATGCGACTGCTGTGCAAGAGGTCTCGGGTTCGATTCCTGAGTCGGGTCAAATGTTTGTATGATCTGCAAATATTTGTTTCGGAGTTTGGGTGTTTTCTATGTATAATATGTATGTATTTACAAAAAAAAGTATATAAGTATTCATATCAGTTATCTAGTACCCATACAAGGTCTGTTTAGTTTGAGACTAGATGGCGTTGTGTGTTAAAATGTCTGAACATATTTATTTATTTATTTAGTCAAAAGAAATAAATCCGAGCCCCTGTATATGACGACCTTCTGAAACATGAGGTACTAAAACCACCATTTACTATAGCAGTTTCAACCCAATCGAGCTGATATGGAGTTCAACTAAGCGGTATGGTGGCAAAAAAAAACTTCAATCTTCGGGTTTCGATAAGTCTTTCTGTTTTGCTTGCGGGCGCAAAACAGAAAGACTTATCGAAACCCGAATGACTTCAGAAGATTGAAAGAAGATTACGGACCATGTAATCAATGTAGAAAATAAAAACAAACAAAGACATCACATAACAGAAGAAGTATTAGAACCAATGATCATAAGTTTAGGAGATAACGACAGCGCTGATGCAAAAGAGTCCTTAAGGGTTGAATTTTTTGATTCGGATTTTGAGTACGATGATTAAACAATAAATTATCGACAGCATCAGTATGTCAATCTATTCTGTACTTTTTGTTTAAAGACACTAAAGGAAAACCTTCCCACGTGCTGTGGAGGTTTCATGTCCTCCATGCAAACTTCATCGAAGATTGATCTATTTTGTAATTTCTTAATAGGTGGTGTGTTTTTTATTTACCCATTTAGTTCGAAAACCACTGTTAAAAAAATTGACTGTCGTCAGTTCAAAAAATACTCAAGTATCAAAACACGTTTCTCCTATTATAGTCAGTAATACCGCACAGAGAATTTTTTTGATTTGCCGCGTGATATTGTGTCAGGTTTTCGCTGGCCAGGTTCTACTTACTTTATCGTTTGAGAATGGAGAACGGGACTTAAAGTTCGAGTAGTTCGAAGAGGCCTGAATTGCGTACCGGTATGTCTGTTCTGTAATTACAAAAGTCACCAGGTACCAGTGCAGGTAAACAAAGTGGGCTTAAATAAAGATCGCGCCGCTTCATCTTTGCACGTAAAGGGCCGTTTATTTATATATAGTCAAATAATGTTCTTAAAGTCAGTTTGTTAACTTGTACCTTGTTATAGCAGCTTTTTAACTGACCTGATCGATAGTATACATAAGAAAGTTACTTTTAGGTATACAATGCAAGTAAATAGTACAAATTTTATATCAATATATGAAGAGTACAAAAATTCAAATCAGGTTAAAGCAATGCAGAATTGAATAGTAAACGTTTCGAAATAATTAGTAGCGCATTACAACCCTGCCGAATAACCCACTGTTGCATTACTCTCTAAATTGAAATGATTTTGGATTCAGCAACATGCATGGAATTTGCAAATTATTTATGAACTCGAGTAATAAAAAATATTTCTATACAGTTAAAGTTACAACAAAAATGGGGCGTATTTAAATTAATAATTGAATTTGTTAAATCTTCTAAAAACTGAGATTTATAATGTTATAAAGATAAACAAAACAAGAGAAAATAAAGTAGCCTCGATGACCTTACGATTATTCCTTCAATTGAGGTAGCATTTCTACTTAAGGAAACACATTTAAGTAGTAACTATCGATTAGCTTGATCATACGGTGTTATTAAATATTAATTCCATTTACGAATGCAGCGCGAACTCTAAACTCACAAATATAATATTGAATTTTGCTTCACTTTTAACTTATGTAAGCGCTAAAAATTTATTAGGGATCCTAATAAGTAGTAGCAATTATAAACTTTCTATTTATAGGCTAGACTAAATATATTATAGTAAAGTAGGCGTAGTTACAGTTAAGGTTGATGTAATACATACAATGAAAAAATGACTTTTTGGACCAGCTCCTACTCGTAACGCATTAGTTGTGAAGTTATATATAAAAAAGGATGGTTGATAACTTGAAAAAAGTTTTATAGAATGGCTATAATAAATGAAATTGACTTGGTATACGTAAAATAATTGATATTAGTAAAACAATGAATATTTACCTTGCCATCGCTCTTCCTGTACGCATCGTAGACCCGCCAAGTAAGACAAGTGCCAACGTTGGAGCTTTCTTTTCCAACTTCGAAATATTTCTCGATAGGATTAATATCTTTTGTCGACGCGCTGTTGGTAACGCCACTTTTAAGCTTCGACATTATTCCAGCCATTCCGGAAGTTATTTTATCGCCGATGTCACTTGAATCTGATCGGGGATTGTCCGAGCCGGAAACAGATGCACCTGTAAAATAAATTTTTCACTGTTATATTCATTTCTAATTACTTTTTAATTGGAAGTGTTAATCCAGCAACTTATACATGAATAATCTTTGAAAACTGTATTAAAACAACACCAGACTACTTTTAGAAGTTAAAACCCAAAAATTTTATTTATTTTTAGATGATAGTATATATACTAGATCTAAACTATTTATATAAAAAAGGTAACCTGTTTATTTTAACCAGTTTTAGTATATTTAATCTATTAATATCCTTCTTTTGGCCAAGTGTATGTTGAACATTACGATATAGAACAAAAGTGTAAGCCAATAGATTTTTTATTTGTTAAAAAAATATGCTTCTCAATTGTTAAAAGTGCCAGTATACAAATTTTGTGGGGGACTGCATTCATATTAACTTTATAAATTCGAAAGTAACTCTGTCTTTTCATGCCTTAACCACTAAATTTTGGCATAGAGAATCTGGTCGAATAGAAAGTCACAAAAACATAGGTATTTGCATTCTCTGCCAAAAATCTCCATCCTTTTTATTATCCACTTTTCAGAGTACTCAACTGCCATTACAAGGTAGGTTCGATATCTTGGGCATGGATATATCCAGAGATCTTAACCCGCGCGCATACGTTGAGAGTGTCATTAAGGCGGCTTCGCGGATGTTAGGTGCTTTAAACAAGATGTAACGATTCTTTTCGCCCGAACACCTGTGCCTTCTTTACAGGGCTCAAGTTTACTCGTGCTTGGAGTACTGTTGTCATCTTTGCGATGGAGCTGCGCAGCTTCTGTTTGACGCTCTCTACCGGTTGCAGAGGCGAGCAATCCGCATTGTCGACAGTCTTGAAGCCACCGAGTCCTTTAGTAAATGCAGAGGGCATTTGCTCAGAGATATCGCCCCTATGGTAGTCTTCTATCGTCTTTATCATGGAAAATACTCTGAAGAGCTCTTCCAAGAGACTTCCCCTTCTCTCTTCTTGTACAGGCCTTGGAAGTTACCGCTCTAGAGTGGTAGATATACGCTCTTGTATTCATCGCTTCGGTTCTTCCTTCTTGTGCCGAGCGGTCAAAACCTGGAACTCAATACCAGCGCACGTGCTTCCCTCCTTCTATGATCCTGAGACCTTAAAGAGGGCCGTGAAAAAGCATCTCACTAGGCTGCCATAGTGTGGTTCACCATGCTGCATTGTCCATATTCGCATTATGGATGGTGACCACCGCTCTTGGATTCTGCTCGTGCTTTCTATCAGGCAGAGCAGACTCATTTTGGCAGCTAGTACATAACAGAATGGGAAATGAATGGGTACTCTTTACTGCGATAACGAACATACATGCAGGTGGAGCTGCGGGTAAAAGCAAAATCCTGTTACTGTATATAAAGTATTGATGTAATAGATTCCCTTGTATTATTTTAACAGACATACTAAAAACACTAATTTCTTGCAAAAATATTTAAGAAATGTTAACAGTAAATAAGTCATAAGTCAGTCGATTCTCCGAATTAAAATATAACAATATAAAATAATATTTTGTATAACTTATAAAATAACATACTTGTTTAGTACTTGTTCAATTACATACATCTTACTTACTATAAATACATAAACATAGCTTTTAACTAATATCAAGTATAATCTTCAATAAAATATTACAGTATAATATTTTGTATAACTAATAAATTATAAATAGACTGAAGATTATCTAACTTTTATATAAATAAAAATGAATCAGCGAAATGTAAGTATGCGCATAACTTCCGATCGACTGCACTAAATTGGATAATTCTTTCTGCTATGTATTTGTTGCTATCAGGAAGAAGTTTCTATAAGAATTTAAGAAAATTAACCGGGAGTGTTATATTTTCTAAGTATGCGACTAAACACTACCTGTGGGAAACTGAGGTGGATGTAAATATACTAAAATATTTGTCAATTTTTTTTCGGAAACTTGAAAATATACATGGAAACAAAAATAGCAATGGGATCTTCACTGGGTCAGCTAGTACTTTATATTGATTAAAAATAATGTTTATGTATTAATAGTAAATTAGCTTTAACGCGCGGCTCCACCTACGTGTTTGTCGGTTATTGCAGCAATGAGAAGCCTATGTCCGTCCTCAAGAATCAAAGTGCCCACATGCCAAATTTTATTGAAATCGGTAGCCACTGTACCGTTGACCGTGAAAGCAGGACAGAAAGAGTAACTCTGACTTTTGTATTCATAATATAAGTATGGATGAGTATCAAACAACTATGTTATTTTTTTCATACATCAGCCTGCAAAAGTTGCTAAGAATGTTGAAGTGCTAGACAACTTAGCAACACTTCGATGTTAATATATGTTTTTATTTACTAAGATATAATTGGCTACATATCTGTGCATTCATTTATCCATTTGTTAAACTTCTCGGTTAGTAAAACGAAAACATAAATAAAAAGGTTGCTGGGAGGTCGCGTATCTTTTGGATCTTAAATTAAACAAATAATAATTTTAAAAACGTTCCATCGCTCATTCTTGAAAACGCTTATTTACGGATTGCTTTACAGATACAATCGCTTTTGCGCTCTTGATACAATCGCTCTTGTAACGTCGTGTTAAGCCTAATGTAAATTATTGATAGAAGATAACGGCTATTGGGCATGAATAAGAACTTATATTACATTTCGACTTACAAAATAATGAGAATTGTTCATGTTGATTCTTTAAATGATTGAGACTTATAACTACACCTGATATCAGACCAGAAACAAAAACACCACTAATTTAAAGATTAAAAAAATGCAAGGTTATGATTGTATTTTACCCATAGTACAAGCTCTGCTTACTTTGACTTTATGTGTCAGATGTCCAAAATATTATTATTAATTTATTTAATTATTTATTCAAAAAAATCAATGGAGTTTTGCTATATGAGTTATAAGCAATATTATATGTTACAACAAGACCCAGTGATATCTCTAAGCATATTGTGAGTGACACCCATAAAGGTAACACAACAAAGTGACAAAGAACGAACAAGGTTTATGTATCGCAGCTGCGGTAATCTCAAGGGTTTTTTCTTATATTAGGTCAGAGGGTGACATAACTTTTTATTACGGTTTACAATTTTTTGTCTCCGGATTTTTTTTCATGGAATTATGGGCATACGAGCAGACAGTATCGCCTGATGGTGAGCGATTACTACCGCCTATGGACACTCATAACACCAGAGGCGTCACAAGTGCGTTGCCGGCCTTGGGGGAAAGGTTGGATTATGGGCCTCCGGTATCCTCACTCAATCGTTGAAACACAGCGCAGGCGCTGTTACATACCAGATTTCTGTGAGGACGTGGTATCTCAATCGGAAAGCTATTGATGGCATTATTATTATCACAAATTATTCTAACATGACTGTGATATGGTGCTGTTCGCTAGGAATTTGATTAAGTATATCAGTATTAATCAAAGTACAATTATCATTTAAAGTTGCTAAAATAATGGAGTTCAATATATTTTCTAAAAGTATGTTTTTAGAAACATTTAGATAAACCTCATCAATAAAATTATTTGTATCTTCTTTTAATTGTTGAGATATTTCAATAACATTTACATCAAACTTAGAAAATTGTGGGACTTCATCATTTCTATTTTTGCAAGATTTCTACAAATTCTAGTTCATTTCGTAAGGTTCTCATATTTCGAGTAAACGTAACTTTATGCAAATAAAGAAATTCATGTGACACAACTCTCAATTAAAGTTCAGATAAACTTATAAGATTTGCCATGGGAAAAATTTCATACATACATCCATCAAATATTTAATCATTTGTATGGCTTCTTTTCTTTCATTTTTTCGTGAATCTTCTCACACATAATGCAAAAGAATTTCAATATACATATATTCTCGAGCGATGGATCTGATCGATTCCAAAATAAATGGTAAAAATGTTGTGTGTTTTACATTTTCAGTTACTCGTTGTTCTAGCCCTTCTTCTCCTAGTAAACATCCTTTCGTTGTGGTAAATGAATTCCAAGTTTGATGAAAACATGTGACTAAAAACATATTGGTAATTCATAGATGCGCCATCTAGCTTCAGTTGATCCAACATAACAACCAATTAAAAAATTTGAACTTTAATAATTTCTGTGCTTTATCCTTGTTCATTTCCCCCAGAATCTATTCAACGGATGCATTGTCATAGCCTTTATACACGAATTCATAATAATAGCACACTCTTAGTAAGTAAATATAAATTGCAGCGGTACGTTGTACCGATTGTTAAGGCAACTACCATAAACTTCTGCATGCGTACACTTATCACACCTTATGTATAATGAATATCCATTTAACGACTAACATATAAATTCATCAGATCATTTTGGATAATCTTTTATGCATTTTCAATCTCTCATGCATAAATCATTAAGTAGGTATTTTTTTAAATTGGCGCTTAATATCACAATATAATTATTGTCTTATTAAAATTTGATGAGCGAATTATGTTACTTTCAATTAATTTCATTATCACTATCGTAGCTAGAGTTTTAAAATGTTTAACTGTTTAAAGTAAGACAATGCTTGTTTTGATCCTAATATTTTAATTAATTGTCTATGATGACATGTGCTACTTTGACCGGAATGCAGATCAGCTCAATAAGCTTGACCATCTTCTCCACAATTGAGTTCAATTCATTTTCAAATTACGCCAATATGGTCACGTATCTCAGCATCACTCCAATTGGAATGGGCATTGACTGCCCTTTACTCTTTTTCTTTTCTATTTTATTCAACTTTTCCCTCCTATTTATTTAATCAGCTTCAGTAATAACTACTGTAGTTGATTAAATAAATCACTCAAAAAACCTAAAGGTTTCAAACAATTTATTTCTTCGCTGTTCCACTCACACCTGTTTGTGATTAGGTTCAATCTGTACTGGAATCTGTAATGGATCGCGCTTCGTATCGAGATCAGGATGGCAAAAACTCGTCAAATTTTTAATATATGTTGCGGAAACATTTTATAAACACTTTTTCTGATCCATCATAATCTTCTGAAATGTGCATATTTTTGTACACGTATGCATGTATATATATACAATATATCTATACTAATAATAATATATATAGCTGAATAGTTTGTTTGTTTGCTTGAACGCGCTAATGATGTATGTATAATTAAGTGTTATATATATATCAACATACATATTACAGCTGTGTATTACATGAATTAGCATAAATATTTAATATGATATTATATAAAGAAGGTCATGAGGCAAAAACTTTTCTGGAGGTTTGGTAGTCTGTATTGGTCAAGAGATAGTATCGTATCTGTTTTATGTTTCAAATATTTTTTTATACAAACATATTTTATATATATAACCAAATATAAGAATTTTAGTTTTAGAATTTACACTCTAAGTAGAGCGAGAATTGTATTTAATTATCTTGCACCCGTAAAGCAAGCTAAAGTCAAATATAAATGGAAAATATATCGGACGTATCTTCAAGTCTCATAATAAAAGATTGATCGAAATTTTATTCTGATTAACTCTCAATCTCATAACTATCATAAAAGAAATGTCGTATTGTGACCGAAAATTGAATCAGTAATCTGATAGTCTTAGTAATACTTTACTACGAGAATATATAATACTATATATATAATACATCACTACATACTATATAATATAAAATAATTATTTAGGGATACAAGGATGTTTAATCTCGAATGATGTTTAATTAAAACATTTTATTACTGAATCTCTAAAAATGTTCAAGTGTATTATCAAATATGATTTAAACACCTTAAAAAGCAATATAAGTATAGCAGCATAAAATCTTTAATAAGTAACTAGTTTTTACCCGCAGCTCCGCCGGGGTGAATGTCGGTTATCACGGTAAAGAGCATTAATACTTGATCATATTTTAATTACTTTATACAATAGCAAATGCTAACAGATTATAATCTAATTATAGCCAGCAATACGGCTTCCGTAAGGGTCGATTAGTTGGTGATCTTCTAGTATACCTGACACATCACTGGGGAGTTGAGACTAAGCCGTGACAGACTGACCTAAGAATAAGGGGAAGCCTTGGATTAGACATTGCGAAGGCCTTCTTTCGGGTCTGGCATAAAGTGTTACGTGCTATCGCGTACTTTGTTCCGTCTCCATATCAATGACATGTTCACAGTTAGCGGTGTTCATAGCATTCAACACGGGCGATGTTCTCTACAGCGGCCGCGCTAATATTTCTCGGGAGCAAGTCGTTGAAAGTCGAAACAAACTTATGTCTGAATTCGAGACCTCTTTGAAAAAGGTTTTAGATTGGGGTAGACGTAATAGAATCTAAAAAAAAATTAGTCCAATTTAAGCGTTAAAAACTGTCTTTGTACTCGTATTGCTTCATATCTATCATATCGGCCTCATATGAAAAACTGTTCACAGCTTTGGGCTAGGGCACTCTAGTGCCAGCCCCTCCCTCTGGACGGCATTCAACGGTGAGCGACTCGAATCGTCGATTGCCAAGGTTTCAATTCAGCTGGATTCTCTGGTGCTGTATAGAGATGTGGCTTCGCTATGCATCTTCTATCGCATTTACTATTAGGAGTGCTCCAAGGCATCGTTCGAACTGATTCCTGCTACCTCTTTTCGCCATCTTCCCACGCTACAACTGTTTCATCCCCATCATTTAGATGTCAAGTAGTACACAACTGTGCGCTGTTCTAAAAACTTTCTGCCTCGCATAACAAAACTGTGGAATGAACTTTCGCCTGTGGTGTTTCCGCACCAATACGACCTTCAAACCTTCAAGAAAAAGCGTACTTCTTGTTAAGAGACTGGCACAGCTGTGCCGATTTCAATCAAATTAGGCATAGAGATACTTTGATTCATGAGAAACGACTTTTTACCTCAACAACCTACATAAACGCAAGTGAATCCGCGAGCAAAAGTTAATAATTTTAAAACTATAGCATAGAGTTTGACATTTGAATTCAAAATACTTGGAAATTTTCACAAATTAGCTAGGCGTCAAGTATGTATGTATAATACACGAATATACCTCAAAACTAATATTTTATTATTTTCATATTAGTAATTAGATTAAAATTGTCTGTTTACTAAAACAAAACCGAGGAAGGTGTCTTCTAAACAGTATAATGCTTATGACCAAAACAATAAAAAAGGAAATGTTGTTGTATTAAAAAAAACTTGACATATGTATGTGATAATGTTCAAGTAAAAATAAATTATTTATTCACGCACTTAAACCCTTCGTTATAATATAAATCAAGCAAGAGTGGTTGAAATAAGTGTTTACATTTGCATAACAAGTCTGTACCAAATATTAGAATTCAAAGCTCTTTATATATTTAATCAATGAAGTACTCCGCGGGAGGTTTGGATAACTTTTCAATTCAGATAAAATGTAGATAAGTTTTAATATTTGACAAATCTCGTTAAAGTAGATTTAGTATAAGACTCTCCGTTTTGACTCTGATTTTGCTTCGATGCCCTTTGCATTTACTTTCCCTGACTGCAAAGCTAAATAAGCGTTAGTCACGTCACTTACGGATGCTTCTGACAAAGCAATTAGCGCAACCCTACAGCAGCTAAGAGCCTCTAGGTTTCTTCTCACGGAAGTTGAGCAAGGCGCAGGTTAATAACTATCTTTACTACCGTGAAGTACATGCCATTTACGAGACTATGTAATACTTTAGACACATGGTGGCAGCTTGCGACTTTTTGATTTACACAGACCGCAAGCCTCTCACATTCGCCTTTCACTCTCGTAAAGAGAACTGCTTCCCACGGCAGTTCCGTCACCTGGACCTGGACTTGGATTTGAATAACTACTTTGAGAACGGGAATCATATCCCTCCAACACAAAGGAAGGATCCTCCGGGCAGGCCAGGCGCTCATGCCTGACGGGCCACTGCCTAATGGTTGATGTTGTATATATGTTAATCGGCGCGGGAATTTCTATTGCGCGATGCAAGATTGGTAGTTTCTTCGTGTAGTAAATTACTTCGTATTTCAGTGTGTCTATGGTAGATGGCGCTATAGTATATTTCTGTTGCGCTGTATGTGGAAGTCGCCACAAGCTGTTTAAATATACAGTTACAAAGCGAGTCCTCTTTAAACCATTTCAAGCAATATGAGCTATATATTGTAATTATTATGTTAAAATTATTTATTAAACTCCGAATAAAAATATCAACACACGATAATTTAAAACGAGAGTGAATATTACAATATCAATAATTGATTCCTTTAAATGTAGGCGAGTTTCTGAATCTCCTTAAAGTATTAAACTTGTCCCTACCTATAAATGACTATATTTTTAATTCTATTGTAAATCTTATTCTATTATTATAACAATTCATCTTAAGAATTAATAAGCCTTGACTACTTAACCGACGAGTATGATCTCCGGTACATTTACAGTGCACTTTAAATTTGAGAAATTCATCTTGAAACTTTGGTAGTTATAGTTTTTCCTGTAATTAGTAAAAACGTAAAGAACTAATCTTAGACATATTTTTTTATTGTATGATCTGCTTATTACAAATTTAACCTTAATAATTTGTGGTAAGATTTGGATGAATGATGACTCTATATCTATTACATTATTTACGCAAACTATTCCGCTCTTTACCTTTGCCGCGACCTTATTCTGAGTGACAGAGCGGATAGCTATAATTTCCATTGAGAAATTCCTCGGTGGCTGCAGGTGTCCAGATCGGTAAACGTAAGTGGGTATCCACTTATACAGCGTTAGCCTTAAAACGTTGTACACAGTTGTCATTATGTTTGTTTAATCATTATTAGAGAAATAGATAAAATATAACAGTTTCCCTCATCTTACAAGAAAAATAAGGAAATATTTTTAATAAAATCTCTTTAGCTTATATATTGAAAAAAAAATTAAATATAATATCTTCTGCTTATTTATTGCATTTATTTGTATTATAGTATGGATGGCTAACGATGAGATAGATAACGATAAGATTGATGAGTATCTATCGCCGCATATGGGCATCTATAATTCAAGAGGCATTAATGCATTGTTACACTTTAAGTGCCACTGTACGGAGAATTAGAGGAAGAGGGTTGGACCCACGATATACCCACGCACTTGGTACAAATTCTTAATCCTGAGTGACTGCGGTTTCACTTTGGTTGAGATTTGCCAAAATGCCAAAGCATGATTCTCTCACTTAGAGAGTTTGCATTGTTTTGAATCAATATGTGTGTTAACCGAAATAATAGATCTTTAGTAAAGAAGGATGACATTTTTTATTCAAACCTTAAAGTTCCTGTTTTAAAGGATTTGAGTTAGTGTTTAAAATGTACTCCAATTTTCTGCACACTTTACCATATCAGGTTCACTTTTTACTATGCAAAAGAAGAAGAGCTACATTTAAACAAATTAACCGTAAAAGTAATCGAAGACTTCGCTTATAGTCACTATAACTAGATAATTCAATTACTGCAATTTTTCTCATGGTCTTGTACAAGTTAAACTAGATACTTTGTGAATATACAACGTTATAGGAAACTTTGTTATATTTGCTAGCTCCTGTAATGAAACTATGCGGTAAATTTCCGCGCATGGTTTCTACTCCAGCATTGCATTAGACAGAGTAGAGTTACTTTCACATCATATGAACAACTTATATATTACTGGAAATGAATGTCGCCTTAAGAGACTTGACTTGCACCCCATGATATTACTAATATACTTTTTAGTGATTAGTTCTAGTTCTTAATACTTTTGGAGAGCCATATTTCGATATACTCAAAAACAGTTTGACCAGATTGTTACCAACACTTCTCAAATAATTGACCTTAAACATTTATTTCGCTGGTTTTTGCTGAAGAGTAAAACACGTAACCGCCCTAGAGGTGAATCCCGAACCCATCCTAGAGGTTAAACCCGCACCTGTCCTGGAGGTAAAACCTACACCTGTCCTAGAGATAAAACCCGCACCCGCCCTAGAGATAAAACCCGCACCTATCTCAGAGCTAAAACCCTCACCCGTCCTAGAGGTAAAACCCGCACCTGTCCCAGAGGTAAAACCCGCACCCGTCCTAGAGGTAAAACCCGCACCCGGCCTAGAGGTAAAACCCATACCCGTCCTAGAAGTAAAACTCGCACTGTCTTTAGAGGTAATCAATCATCAGCCTATCGCAGTCCACTGCAGGACATAGGCCTCTCCAATTTCACGCTACTTAGTTCGATCTATGGTTTCTCGCATCCAGCTCCTCCCAGCGGTCTTGCGCAAATCATCGCTCCACCTGGCTTGTGGACGTCCTACACTATGTTTTCCGAGACGCGATCTCCACTCAAGAACTCGTTTACCCCAACGGTTATCGGTTCTTCGGCAGATGTGGCCAGCCCACTGCCACTTCAGCTTGCTAATCCTGTATAATACGTCGATGACCCTGGTTCTTTGTCGGATCACCTCGTTTCTAATGCGATCCCTTAGAGAAACGCCGAGCATATACCTCTCCATTGCACGCTGAGCGACTTTAAACTTATGGACCAGTCGAACCGTAAGTGTCCACGTTTCGGCTCCGTAAGTCATTACGGGTAGGACGCACGCATTGAAGACTTTCGTCTTTAGGCACTGTGGGATCGATGATGAGAAGACCCGACGAAGTTTCCCAAACGCTGCCCAACCTAGCTGGATTCTTCTGTTCACCTCGTCCTCAAAGCTGTTTCTACCTAACTGCAAAGCCTGCCCGAGGTATACATATTTTTGAACAACTTCGAGAACGGCACCGTGTACCGCAACCGGTTCCGGTAGTACATGTTCATTGAACATGACCTTGGTCTTGTCGAAGTTCATCCGTAGGCCGATGCGCACAGACGAGTCAGCCAGGTCGTTCAGCATCTGTTGTAGGTCCTGCAACGTCTCTGCCATGATGACGATGTCATCTGCAAATCGCAAGTGAGAGATGTATTCGCCATTGATGTTGATACCGCGCCTTTTCCAGTGCAGCGTCTTAAACAGGTCCTCCATTGCATTAGTGAATAATTTCGGGGATATAACGTCCCCTTGCCTCACTCCTCGATGCAATGGTATGGGTCTTGTATGCTGATCCTGTACTTGGACGGACATAGTAGCGGCTTTGTAGAGACATCTCAACACTCGGACGTACCGCCAATCTACTTGGCAACGCTGCAGGGACTCCAGAACAGACCAGATCTCAATCGAGTCAAAGGCCTTTTCATAGTCCACAAATGCTAGACACAGGGGCTGATTATACTCTTCGGTCTTCTGTATTATCTGCCGCACTGTGTGGATGTGGTCTATGGTGTCATATCCGCTCCGAAACCCAGCCTGCTCCGGTGGCTGATGTTCGTCGAGTCTTCGCGCAAGACGGTTCGTGATGACTCTTGAAAACAGCTTATAGACGTGGCTCAGGAGGGAAATGGGCCGATAGTTCTTCAACATGGTTTTATATCTCTTTTTGAAGAACAGGACGACTACACTCCTACTCCACGCCTCTGGAGTCCTTCCCTCGAACAGGACAGCGTTGAAAAGCTTTTGGAGCGCCTTTAATACGGGTTTACCTCCAGCCTTTAACAGCTCTTTAGTAACGCAATCTTCTCCAGGGGCTTTTCCATTTTTCAGCTGTCTAAGAGCCATCTCGATTTCGTCAAAGCTGACTTCTGACAGATCTTCGGTGAAGTGGCGTGTTAATGTGGCTCGAGGGTCCTCATTTTCGGGATCAGGTCGAGATGTATGCGAAGCGTACAAATCGCCATAGAAGCTTTCTACTTCCGAAAGGACGGCCAGCTTGGAAGCAACGACTTCTCCGCTTGCTGTGGTCAGCTTCGTCAAATGGCTTCTTCCAAGAGATTTCACAAACACTTTTGACCCCCGCTCGATTGCTCTTTTAATCAAAAGAGTGTTGGAGCATCGGAGGTCGTGTCGTACACGCTTACTAATCTCTCGGTTTAGAGTCCGCTTTGCCGATGAAGTGACTGGCGGGTTCTAACGTCTTTCCTTCATTAACCCTAGTGTCCTCTCTGAAAGTTTCAATCTTGTGCCTGTATGCTGCATTTGACAAAATCTCGTACCTTCACTCCTGAGGATTTGAACCACATATTCAAGGTTCTGGTTTACGTCTCTTGTGGTTTCTATGACAACAAATCGGTTTTTTAGATTTGACTGGAAATTTTCAGATCCCATCTCGACTTGGAGCAGAGTTGCTAGGAGCCTGGATTTCATCATGCGGACACGTTCAGCCTTGAAGTTGACATTCAGAGAACCTCGGACTAGTCGGTGATCACTGCCGGTGTTAAGCCTATTGAGCACTGAGACATCTCTGAATATGTGCTTCCTGTCCGTCATGATGAAATCGATCTCATTTTTGGTCATACCGGCGGGGCTTTTCCACGTCCACTTTTTTTGGGGCCGCTTCTCGAAAAATGAGTTCATCAAAAACAGCCCCTCCCGCACGAGAAAGTTGATGAGCATTTGCCCCCTATGATTCCTGTTTCCAAATCCATGGGATCCTATTACGGATTCGCCGCAGGTTTGTACTCCCACTTTGGCGTTGAAGTCACCCATAGCAACGTTGTAGTGGATTTTAGTAGAGGAGTCGAGGGCCCTCAATATGTCATCGAATATATCCTCCACCTCATCGCCCGAGTGAGCTCAGGTCGGTACATACACTTGTATTACCTTGAGGCTATACCTCTCGGTAAGCTTGACAATGAGGTACGCTACCCTGTTCGACACACTGGAAATTTCCACAACGTTGCCAGAAAGCGACTTGTTTACCAGATTCCCCACGCCACCTTGGGATCGTTGGTCTCCCTCGCGGAAGTACATCAGGTGACCTGAGTCGAGGATTATGGTATCCTCCCCCTCTCTTCGGACTTCACATAACCCTAAAATATGCCACCTAATCTTCTTAAGTTCCTCCTCAAGTTGTACCAGATGCCAGTCTAGCCGTAACGTGCGGCCGTTGAATGTTGCCAGGGTCAGTCGTTTGTGCTGGCCTCCCGTAACCCGGTGATTCTTAGCACCCCCAGTCCCGCCGTAACCGTGGTCGAGGTGTTAGAGGTAAAAGGCGATAAATATTAGATGAGGCACATTATAAGTGATAATGGCTTTGCTTGATGATAATTTCAATTAAAAACAGTGTCAAGATCATTTCATATTTCTATTATACTGTTTACTACACATTTAAATTTTACTTTTTCTCGTCAAATTTATGTAGATCTACATTAAGTGGTACGTTAATTTTCTTTTCCGAAACAATGTACTATAAAGTATTTTGGTATTCCACATTCCCGGTACTTACAGGTATGGACAATTAAATAAAAAGCGGTATTAGTATTTGAGAAGCGACATTACATTGCAGTTAATTAATTAATTTTTGATGTATAAATATTTTTAAATGTATACACTTCTATCCATCTGTCAAACTATCTATATATACTTTTCTTTCATGCTATTATTATCTTCAAATAAAATGATAACAATTTTACAGCTGTTTATATTACACACTTCACATCATATAATAGCTACCGACCGGAAGTATCCTTAACCTTAGAAATTTCGAACGATGTTCATTTATGCGCTTTTAAAGTATAAATTTGCCATTTAAATTCCATATCGAATAAGTTTGATAAGCTCTTGTTACCCAAGCCGAGAAACGAACCTGGTATCGCACCCTTTAAGGAGAAAGAACAAACCATTAACAAGGAGGGACACTTTAATACAAGCCTTTCTTCCCTTTCTCCTTTAAATTGTATTCAACAGAGACCACAATCGCAAAAATTTGTCAGATATGTAGCTTGTCTATTCCTCCTTTAGTAGAAAACGTAGAAGCCTTAGTAAATAGGGTTCGAGAATCTGATAGAACTTAAGAGTCCAAATGTATTCCATATTCTGACTGCTATGGAATAATATAAATTTAATAGGTTGACATTTACACAGTGTGTTTTCGATTGAAAATAATATACATATTATTTTTAATCGAAATAATTTACATATTATTTTTATCAGTATTATATTTCCTTTCTTTAAGCATAACTATGTATAGTTACACAGCATGCATAAAGTGCTACTACATATGTCACAAGAGACACGTGATGGGTGACACGTGATGGGTGATATTTGATGTTTTGTCCAACCCGCTCTCCATAATTAGAATAATCTGGCTCTAAATAACATTTTAATCATATACAATATCTGTGTACAAAGGCATTACATCAAACTTAGGGGTTTGATTTGCTCACAACTTCAGAGATACCTTCAAGTGTTCCCGAGACAAACAGACAATAAAGTGATATTATAAGGATTACGTTTTTTTCCTTTCGAACTGCGTGCGGAACTCTAAAAACAGACCCACTTCCCTTTTTTCCCATTTATATAACCTGTGTCACTACCACGATTCTGATGAATTTAACGTCACCTCATAGGTCAAAAACCTTTCAACAGTTTTTATTATAAAGCATGCCAAAGAAATGGATATACATACAAACGTTCGAAAAACATTACCCTCCTGCTGATTCGGTCGGGTAAAAAGAAGCACTTCACTGCAATTGCGTTAACTGTTCCATTATATTCTGATCTTACTATCGAGATAACAATGTTGTATAACATATAATTAAACAGTACCGCTATGGCTATGGACTCATATAATTATCATGTCATTGTATCATACCATATATCGAAGATAAAATAATTTATGCGTTTCATCAATCTTTCTAAAACTGTATTTATAGTTTGAGATATTATAGTAAGTTATGGAAGGTTTAATGGTGTTTTACGCCAGATGGTAAGCGATTACCGCCGCCCATGGACATCTGTAACGCCAGAGGCATCACAAGTGCGTTGCTGGCCTTTAGGGATGGGGAGGAAGATAGGAATGGGCCGAGGGGTTGGGTATGGGCCTCCGGAAAGGAGCTTATACTACGCTTACCAGACTATTAAAAAACATACTTATATATTTCTAAATAAACACATATAGATAAATAACACATAGAGACAGAAAAAATATACGTGCTCATAACACAACTATTTATTTGGGTAGGAATCAAATCTACACCCTTTGCCTTAGCAGTCTGGATCACAAACCACTGTACCTATAGGCAATCAGATAATGGATGCAAATACACTATCAAGTCTAAACACGTGATTTGAGGGTTTATATATAGAGGCATTTAAATCACATTCATTTTAAACCCAAGTGCAACCAGGCTGGATGAATACGTTCAATAAAAGGTTTGGCTGGAATACTTTTTGGTTCAATAATTTGCTATGGGCACCCAAACGTGTCTTAAGCTACCAGATTGTTTTACTGAAATAACTAGACCCGTTGGAAGGAAATGACTCCCTTTTAAAATGAGCTAAACAGTAATTGCGTTACGCAGTTTAGCAAAGACCGTTTGCCTTTATAAATAACAACTGCGTATGTGAAAGCACCCAACATCGTTAACATAAGTTCCAAATACTTTATTTAGGCGAATCTTATAGATAAATAATTGCTTAAACAATAAAATAAGATTGAAATAAGACGTTAATTAAAAATCAGTCAGTCAAAACAAACAACAGCGGTTTTTTGAAGACTGATCGAATTTGTTTATTGATATTTCATATTGTTTTAGAAATGAATAAAATATTTATATAGTAAAATATGTAATATAACTGTTATTCTATTAACGGCCTCGGTGGCGCAGTGATAACATATGCGACTGCCGTGCTTGAGGTCTCGGGTTCGATTCCCGGGTCGGACAAATTGTTTGTATGATCTGAAAGTATTTGTTTCAGAGAAATATTATCAGATCATACAAACACACAAAAACAACTATTTTCAGATAATAAAAACAATTTGTCTGACCGTACTAGAAACTGGTATATATTTATACCAGTTGTCTAGTAACCATAACACAACTCTGCCTAACTTGGGACTAGATGGCGTAGTGTGTTTGATGTTCGAAATATTTATTTATTTTATTTGATGTACTCTGGCAGTAAACATTATTCATTGTGGTTCTAGGCTAATTAAAGAAAAAATATCCCATTTAATATTATATAATGTATCAAAGGCAAATAACGTTAAATTTTCAAATCGTTAATAACTTAAGTCAATAGAAACAAAGAATAAACTTGATACTAATTTTGATTTTCCACAAGACTGACTTCAGTTAAATGTGCTTTAAACGAACTTACAGATGTTAGAGTTCCATCTAACTTTTATCGATATAAATAACTTAATTCTTAATTAGTCATTCCGTCTTTAAACTCTTTAGGAAGTCACGCACACATTATTTTCAAATTTCCGGAATTTGACTAACACGATGCTTGAATCCAGGATCCAATGCTTACAGCGGAAAATATACACCGATAAGAAAATCTTATTTAGGATTTCACTTGGCTATTAATAAGTTAAGTTCTAATATTTAAATATCAGTCTTCAAAGAAGATGAACGTAATAATCATTGGAAAAACCCGAACCTAAGTATTCGATAAATTACAGAATAGCTCTTTATTATTTCAGTCACTTGAAATATCAGAAATTTTAAATGTACCGTTTTCCAACTAACCATTTTAAACCATTAAATGTGGAATCACGTATGTCAGGCTCGACTGTTGTGATGCTATGATTATACAGAAAACCGATTTTAAGTAAGAAACGAGAGGACGAAACGAGGAGGAAGAAACGAGGAGGGTAGTCTCTATAGTCGCATCTGCGCATGCATTTGTCAAGTTATCTGCCACCATCAGGTGACCACACTGCTGTTATACACATTGACATAAAAATCACCTCATCAAAGTAGGAATGTAAATATTGTCTATTAGTAAGGTTGACAATTTCGTTACTATTTTTGTTTTCTTGCTGATTGTCATATTTTTATAACAAATTAATAGCTTAACCGCTACTACTACTATACGAAAAATCAAGCCTATTGCTATTTTTACACCGTGAAAAAACCATATATTTCAAGGCCAAAGTTAGCCAAATTATTACAGTCATTCACGTCTTTTAGTAAGACTAACGAACAGTATTTTATTTTTTCAATTTAAGAGAAGATAATATACATATTTTATTTATTTATACTTTTTTGCACATTAATAGTGACAAAGGTGGACTTAATGCCGTAGGCATTTTCTATCAGTTTTAGGGTGATGCAGAGCCAACACAAGGTAGATGCACAAAACTAAACATAAGTTTATATCATATCTGAATAATAAATAATTAAACCATAAATAGTAATTATATTAATATATATAATGAACACGTATTTAAATACATACATTTACATACATATAAATACACATAAATACACAATCTATACGCAATATAATTTTATATGGGGACAGTACGATGGTATCAAGGTGGATCTGATAGAATGTGTAGAAAATGTTTCCACAATAAGTGTTTAAAACGTTGCCTAGTTTTAGCCATCTTGATCTCGAGAGGGAGCTCGTTCCATAGAAGGACAGCTTGTACGAAGAAGGTTGAGTGAAGAAAATCAGAGCGGCGAGTGGGACATTGTAGAAGCATATTGTTGGAAGACCTAAGGTATTTAGTGTGGTTTGAAAATACATACTGAAATTGAGTAGTTAGGTAGGAAGGAGAGCTTGAAGAGAAGAGTAAAGAATAAAGGGTAGTTAACGCCCGTGTCTGTCTACGTTGGCGGATTGGAAGCCACTTCAAATGAGACCGATACTCGGACACGTGATCATATTTCCGTAAGTTGAATATGAATCGAATGCAATTGGTGAGAAGACGGTCCAGCTTATTGAGCAGATCTGCATTCAGGTCAAAGTAGCACACGATACGACTTATTTCACGATAATTGGGATTATAAGGGTCTGGACAAGCATTACTTTAGTTTTCGTTGGCAGAAAGTTCTTAAGCCTATAAAGAGTTCGTAGCGAGCTTGTGACTTTCTGGCTCACAGATGCAACTTGTTTTCGCCAGCTGAGGGTTGTGCCGATGTACAATCCGAGGTCCTTCACACTTTCACAGTATGGAATACTCATACCATCATAACTAAGTGGTGGAAGTGAAGCAAGGTCTAACTGGCTAATGCGACGGTTACTTCCGATGATGATACCCTGACATTTATTTGGATTTACTGATACGCCAAACATATCGGACCAGTTTTTAATGGCTGCCAGGTCTCTATTAACGATCGAGACCGCGGACGATACATCGCACAACTCTGTTTGATAATGTAGCTGCAAGTCATCAGCATACAGATGATAGGAACACTGAAGTTTTAACGTGATGAGATTAATGAAGATTGAAAAGAGAAGAGGTGAAAGAATACAGCCTTGGGGGACGCCAACATCGAGACGACACCAGCCAGAGGAACAATCTTCCATCGTGACTGACTGCTGATGATCCCGAAGGTAAGAGGAGAACCAGCCTAGCGCTTCTTGAGAGATTAAGAAATAGCATAGGACAGCAATGAGGAGTTAGTGACTAACAGTATTAAAGGCATTGAAAAAATCAACCAGTACCACGATAGTAACCTTAGCATTTTCCATTCCCGCCTTAATATCACCAGTCACTTTAAGAAGGGCAGAAACCGTGCTGTGTCCTGGTCGAAACCCAGACTGAAGAGGACTAAGTAGGTTGTTAGAATAAATAAAGCGGGAGAACTGTTTATGGACGCAGGCTTCTAGCACTTTGGAGAGAAAAGGAAGAATAGAAATAGGACGAAAATGACTGGGAAGAGACGGATTAGAAATTTTAGGCAATGGGCGTACATACGCTTTACGCCACAAAGCAGGAAATGTGCCAGACACGAGAGAGAAGTTAATAATATGCGAAATAGTGGGAAGAAGGTGAACTTTTAATGTCGTGATCATTCTCCAGGCCATGCCATCACAGCCGACCGCTTGGGATTTGATAGACAGGATTATTTTCTCAATTTCTACTTCTGCGACTGGAGCGAAGTGAAAAAGTCAGAACGCGGTAGACTATTGACATAATTAAGTGTATTATGTTCAGATAGACTGTCCAACGTAAAAGGTGTAGTGAAATATTGATTTAGGGAATCGAGACTTACTGACTGTCGAAAGTCTACATGCCGCGATCTACCGATACCGAGAGTTCCTAGTTATCTAGAATATAGCGGTGTTTAGTGCTCCGTATCATCTGGTTACACCGATTTCTTGCAGTCTTATATAGTTGCCAGTTGACTTCGACACGATCTCTCTTAAAAGTTCTAAAAGCTTGATTTCGGTGTTTCATTGCCATCCGTATATCTTTGGTCATCCAGGGTGCGGGCGGTTGTTTAACCCTATTTTTTTTAATTGGAGCATGAGTATCGTACAACTTAGTCACTGCCTCGTTGAATATGTGTACCTTGTCATCAATAGAAGTTGATTCGATCAAGGATGTCCAGTCAATACGTGAAGCATCGTCACTCAATTTATCGATGTCCATTCGCTTAAAGCAACGCCTGTATAGGATTTTGGGTTTGGATTTAGAGGGTTTGAGGGTGTAGGAGAGGAAAATTAGGTCATAGTGTGAGAATCCGGGAGCGTCTAATTGACCATGAGAGGAGACAAGTGACTGATTAGAAGTGATAATTAAGTTGAGCCAGGTATCCTCGCCGTTATTGTTATGGTGAGTGGCATGTAGCGGCAGAACATTAAGGCTGACCGACTCAAAAAGGAGTTGGAGTTTACGGGAACGAAAGGAGTTTTGATCTAGGAGATTGGTATTAAAATCACCCATGATGACATGATGAGCATACTCTGTACCCAAGGATTCAAGGACTGATTCGGATTCAGTAAAATAGTCAACACAAGGGGGGCAATAGACGACACCAAGGACAGTTTTAACGCCCCCAACACAAACCTCTAAGAATAAAAATTCAGCAGAGTCAATAGAAGAGGAAGATGAAATAATTTTGTAGGAAAAGTCAGTGCGTAGGTAGATAGCAACGCCACCTCCCCTTCTCTCCATACGGTCATTCCGGATAAGAATAAAGCCAGGGACAGAATAAGAGGTAGAGAGAAGATGTGGTTTAAGCCAAGTCTCGGCAATTAGAATAGCGTGAACATTGGCATCATAGAACGCCTCGTACAAATCAGAGAAGTGACTAGGAACACTTTGGGCGTTTAGGTGACACAAATTAAATAAATGCTTATTGCTAAAATTAAATTTGTTGCATAGAACACCTCCGAGAGTATCTAATGAGGAGCAGAAGCTTTGATCACTTGACCGGTTTCAGATTTACAGGCGGAAACATAACACTCGCTATCAGACGACATAGATACAAATAAATTATAAATATATAAGACCAAAAATGAATAAAATATATAAAAAAGAATGTGTATAAATATATGTGTAAAATTAATAATGTGTAGATGTTCCGGTACACCGTCAGTATCTTTGCACCACCCGCCAGCTTACATCAATAAGAAAATGAGAAAAAACAAAAGTTAAACAGAAAACTACAACATAAAATTCATTTTACATCAGTTCCCAATACGAACGAAAAAAACAAACGAAAACAATGTTAATGAATGAACGGTACAATTAAAATCTATGCTATCATTATTTTATTGTACTGCACACAAATGCCAAAGTGAACAGAAGGAGGGTATGTTAATATTTTGTCATATCAATAACAAAACAAAGGTACAGGTAAAAAAAAAACAATTGAGTCTGTGTTACATAAAGGAGATTAGCGTTTATATTTCAGTAACTTTGTGTATAACAACCGTTTATATTAAGTGAGAGTCAACTAACTTTTAAATCTAATTATTTGATATCGCTATGACTTCAAATGAACCACATAGCTAATTGTATTCAGATGAATAAATATGAAATAAATAACTCGTGATAATACTTACAAGGAAATGTAAGGAATCTTATCAAAATCAAACCCGTCATTTAAATAATTATCATGTGGTATTAAGGTACCTTATAGAGATAATTAGATCAATCTGTTTCAAATTGTTTTAATAAAATATTAAAAGTAAGTTATATACATAATAAATATGGACATTCTAGTCTTGTTGAAACATTGTTCCTCGAGCCTTATTTCTTAAAGTAGCTGACTCACGCAACCTCATTTGCATCTCCTATTGCCCGTAGCGGGATATTTTTTCCCAGTTTTTGAAACATTCTTCATTGTTGCTTCCCTCTTATTAGTATTAGCGGAATGATATATCTGCTATCTAATACTGAAGTAATTTTTCAAATCGGTCTAGTAGATCCTGAGATTAGCGCATTCAAGCAAACAAACTTGGAGTCGACTTTATGTCTACTGTAATACTTCTGAAATTAGATTTATGTCACGATATCGATCTTCTATATCGATAATGCCATAGGATCAGGTCAATTTCAATAATATAATGGGATAAAATTATAAATGATTTCGGGAACTATCAAGAGGTAACGGTAGAACAGCTCGTTCGATTTTCTATGTCATAAAAAGTATGAGGTAGGTACTATTTATAAATATATACTACTGATAGCATGAAGATTGTAAAGTTAAAGAAAAATTAACACACCATTCACATAAAATCAACAGCTACACTCGACAGTCTCTCTTCCTAATAAACAGGTTCTAAATGTGCCGGAGAACAAGTATTCCGTAAAAACTTAATGTAATTTATTTACATGAAATGGCAAATAAAAGTGACGGATAACAAATGTGGCTTTGAGTAATAAAGCGATATGTACAACAGGTCTGTAGATACCCTTATACTAATTTCCGCTGAGTAGCGCCCGTATCTGATAAAATTGGGTCACAGGAATGAAGAATCCTTGGCCTATTGTATGCTTATACGTCTCTTTATATCCTTTCCAGCAAATGCTCCGATGCTTAGGGGTGCATTAGAGTACATAAAACCAATGCGAAGTCTAAAGCTTTTGCACAACAATGTATACTCTTCTTAGAATAAGCACCTCGGTTGTTGTTTCTGAACAGCCTTTTTTAAACGTGTTCATTAGACGTATTTACTCTAAAGGAATAAAAAGGGGAATTGTTTGCCATGAAAAATGTTTTCATTGTTATAATGTTCTTATTTTGAATTTGTAGGATGACAAACCTTTATAAATTTATTTTAAGAAATAACAATATACACTGTAATTTTGGGCCTCTGTATTCTAATAATTAAATGAACTGTGTATTTAGAAAATTTTTATTCCTTTTACAATAAGCTTTAACAAGTATTCTTATTCGAATGTTCATTGTATTTGAAGTCTTCAATATTTTTGTAAGTAAATAGAGCGAAAAAGAAAACAAATTTCCTGTTATCTAATTTAAATAGCAATATAAAAAATATCACTACCCGCGTCAGGGTTGTCTGAGCAACAAAAGCAAAGATCTAACTATATTTTTGGTACTAATAGGATCGACTCCAGAATGTGTACTGTAAGCGAATATTAAATTTTTCTGAAATATATCTGAAAGTTTGAGCAAAATTCTTTCTTTTATTATTGAGGTAGCTATTGATATCGCTATTACAATATGATGCGTATATTTTAGTAAAGTCATATCGCTTTAGTTCGATAGGAGAGCCCATCGTATCTCCAACTTATGTTCCTAGCATATTGAACTGGAAAAAATTTAGAGAAATATGTAGGTGGGAATATTCTTCAGGTACGTGATAACAATTTTCAAATTTGAATATAAAACTTGGTATAATGGATCTAAAAAAATCAGCGTTCCTATCATCTATACGCTGATGACTTGCAGTTATACTATCAAACAGAGTTGTGCAATGTATCGTCCGCGGTTTCTGTTGTGAATAGTGACCTGGCAGCTATTAAACACTGGTCCGACATGTTTGGTGTATCAGTTAATCCAAACAAATGTCAGGCTATAATCATTGGCAGTAAACGTAGTATCAGCCAGCTCAACTTTGTTTCACTTCCACCGCTTACATACAATGGCATGGTTATCCCATTCTGTGAAAGTGTGAAGGACCTCAGATTGTACATTGACACAACTTTCAGTTGGCGAAAACAAGTTGCATCCGTGTGTCAGAAAGTGACAGGCTCGTTGCGGGCCCTCCACAGACTGAGAACTTTCTTCCATCTAAAACTAAGGCGATGCTTGTTCAGACCCTAATATTCCCTATAATTGACCATGGTGATATGTGCTACTTTGACCTGAATGCAGATCTGCTCAATAAGCTTGACCGTCTTCTCAACAATTGCATTCGATTCGTTTTCAATTTACGCAAATATGATCATATATCTCAGCATCGCTCTTGTTTAAATTGGTTTCCTATCCGCATACGCAGAACGACGTGTAAACTGACTACTCTGTACTCTTTACTGTTTTCTCCAAATTCCCCTGCCTACTTAACAACACAACTACAGTATTTAGGTGTAAACCACGCTAAGAACCTCAGGTCTTCAAACAATCTACTTCTTCACTGTCCCACTCACAGCTCCGACTTTGTACACTCCACTTTTCTTATACAGTCTATTCTGCTTTGGAACGCGCTCCCTCTCGGGATTAAAATGGCAAAAACACGGCAAAATTTCAAATATCTTTTGCGGCTACACTTTCTAAACACACTGTCAGATTCACTTTAATTTTATATTCTCCCATTCTAAATTTTATATTATTTATATTTATGTATGTATAATTGTAAATATATGTATTTAAACGCCTATTTATTATATTAGTATGACTTATTGTATATTTATATATATTTCCTTTTTGAATTACAGCTACTTCTGTGCATCTACCATGGCTAACTCTGCATCGCACTAAGGTCGACTGGCAGAAAATGCCTACGGTATTAAGTCCACCTTTGCCAATTTTGTGCATAAAGATTTAAAATCAAATAAATAAAATAAAATAAAAAAATGGTAGAACAGACACAACGATAGTTCTCTCCCTGAGTAATTTGTGATTATGTATGATATCATATTTATGTATATGTACATCTATGTATTGTGTACGTATTACTTCTATGTATCTATGTACACAATCAAGTAGTGATTTGTGTATATATTAGTTTTATCTAATATACATATGTCAAATTAAATTCTGTTATGCACCTACCAGATCATATTTCCACATCACCCTACGGCTAACTGGCAGGGAATGCCTCATGGCGGTAAGTAGTAACTCCGCCTTAGTGCAAAATGTGCATCAAGTTTTAATAAACAATAAATAAATATATTAAATATTATTTTTTTCCATTGTCTCAACCGTATTTTGTGTTTACGTGCTAAACTGCCAAGTTACTTAAACAAACAAAAAATATTTTTATAAAACACTTTTTTTTAAGAATAAGCATGGTAAGGCCAAAACGCTTAGTAGACAAAAATGATTGCAGTTTTTTCACCCATTAGTTAGTATGAAACTACCTGAATAAGATTCATCAAGACTTATTAAGAATGGGTTATTTAATGACTTATATATTTGTAAGATCCAATTACTTTATGTTTATTAATCCCATGTTTGTATGTTCTCGTGATGCGTGCATCATTGTAAAGTAAAGCCTTTCTTTTAAACCACTTATTTCCAACACACAGCTTGTTGCGTGCCGAGAAACGGGAACAGGAGCCGGTCTTGACACTTGTGGCGCTTCAATTTACAGGGGCAACAATTCAGAATGAAGGAAATTATACGCGGTACGCGCTCTTTTCTTTTTCACAATGAGAAACATTCATAACGGCATTTAATGAGGAGTTGGAAGAAGAAAAAAGCAAGATTTTTTAAACTTAAGTTGACAGGGTAACGAGACTTTAAAGTGATACTAACGTATTCTCTTAAACAGTTTACAAACGTATTCTTTCAATATTTAAAAAAAAATAGACCTATTGATTTTGCAAATATTAGATTAATTATAGAGTCGAATTTCATTAATAAGAGTACATACCGAGCTTTTGACGTAAACTTTGACACCAAACAAAATTGGATTCGTAAAAGTTTTCCAAGATTAAAAAAAAATGTATCTACTGTTAAAACGATTTAACAAAACGCCTTTGTGTAATCACAACAACGATTCGGATTTTATATTTTCCTAACCTATATCGAATTAGCCAACATTTCAATGTAAGGCCCAAAAACTTTTGATGGTTTTCTAATGAAATCGTTTTTATGTCCATCTGCCTCTTTGTAAATTATCCATCTGTGAAAAAAATATTTGGATTTCTGTTGCTAAATATAAATCTTCAACTAAAATTCAATCTGAAAAAACTGTTTACTTTATTAAGTGGAAGTTTTATGAAGTTCTTAGAACTGTATCGGCTATATTAAATAAGTAATTTAAAACAGTATCGGCAATTTTGTCATTCTTTAGGTATATTTAATTACTTTTATCCTGCCTATTTCTAATTTTTAGTCTTTGCTGTACTCGGTCGTCCAATCAAAATTTAATACTGTCTATAATATTACATTTCATCACTACGCATGACAACTATTATCGTACTATTTTTATTTACTTATTAAAGCTATTTAAGACATGGCACTAAGTAGGTATTTAAAAAAAGGAACGATTGTAAATAAGGGTAAAATATATATTCAGATGTTATAAGCACTGTCTCGAATACCGAAAGCACTGTGAAATTACATAGTTTTAGCGAATTGATACAGAAGTAGAACTCAAATTAGCTCTAAAACTGAGTCTTAAGTTTAAGATGCCACTAAACCTCCTAAAAATTTGGAAGATCTAACACCTACAGAAGTCACAAATTTCTCGCGGAATGGATGCAGAAACTACAATTAATCTAAGCTCCATAAACCTACACTCCAAACAAGTACCGGTACTTTGACTAGAACCAATCAGAACAAAGCTAATTTATTTGTAGAACATCTCACCCAGGTTTTTAAGCCAAACTGAACGGAATAGACTTCATCCTCAACCAGGACTTGGAACTTTAACTACTACAGAAAACAGTAACAGCAGGAGAGGTGGCCTAAAAACATAAAATCGATGCACAATAACAAGGCCCCAGATTTTGACCTCATTGATAAAAAAAGTCAATTTGACTTTAGAGAAAAGCATGCCGAGTTCATAAAATGAAAAAGTAATAAGGTAGGCTTCTATGAAAAATGAATATTATTCAACAGCCTTTCAAGATATACAGCAGGCCTTCAACAGGGTCTGGCATATAATGCAAGATGAAGTCGTTACTACCACACACATACTTTGAGATTTTGAGGTCATACCTAATAAACAGAATATTCTTGGTTAAAGAAGTTGATTTCCTATCAGGTTTCTTTGAAATTCAAGCAGAAGAGCCCCAAGGAACTGTTCTTGAATCCGTCTTGTACTCTCTGTTTACATGTGACCTACCAAATGGCCACGAGTTTACAGTTGTCACGTTTGCAGGTGATACAGCTTTGTTCGCCTCGAGCTCATGTCCAGCTCAATCATCCAAATTCCTATAAAGCAGCCGGCGCAAACTAGAAAAAATGTATGCCCAAATGGAGAATTACGGCCAGTGAATCCAAATCAGTTTACGTAACCCTTACCCTTTGCAAGGAAGACTGCCCTACAGTAACTTTAAATAGTACTCAATAGAATCCCACATAAAGATTCAGTCAAGTATTATGGTATACACTTAGATCGTAGACTAGTGCAAATTAAAGAGATCAGATTATTAATTAGAGAATTACAAGGGACTGTTCTGGTTACTGGGTATAAACTCCAAACTGATAGCAAAATTGTCATATACAATATAATGTTGAAGCCGATTTGGTCATACGGAATAGAGTTGCGGGGTTCAACATGTGTCTTCAATGTTACGATTATATAAAGTACGCAAAACCTTGTCTTGAAACAAGTAGCCAATGCGTCATAGTTCATTACAATAAAGGAAATACATGAAATCATAAATAAAGACCATGCTTAAAGTGATCAACAGTCATAGCTCCCGCTACAAGCCCTGACTTCAAAAACGTCCGTTTGGGTAGCTAAAATATAAAAAAAACATCCTAACCGGGTTGCAGGATAGCACAGCGGTCCTGAAACAACTCATCTAATAAAAAAAGCAACGAGACATATTTGACGTGTAGAGTGGCT
Organism: Hyphantria cunea; assembly: GCA_003709505.1. Taxonomy (NCBI): domain Eukaryota; kingdom Metazoa; phylum Arthropoda; class Insecta; order Lepidoptera; family Erebidae; genus Hyphantria; species Hyphantria cunea. The sequence goes on along the minus strand of PKRV01000439.1, from coordinate 157,779 downwards.
AATAACTGGCTGAGTTTTTGAAATAAAGAGTGGTCTCCACTGGGAGTTCTCACACCCTAAAACATATGCTAACTACACCACATCTACTTAGACGACTAAACGGACAGAACCTCTACACTTTTCTGTCTTTTCGCCATAATCATCATCATCATCATCATCAGCCTACCGCAGTCCACTACTAGTTATTAGAACTCAAATATATTTAATACGTTAAAAGTGTGAATTTATATATATACCTAACAATGACCGCAAAGTTTTAAAAATAAATTTAAATTATATGTTCAATAGTTTTGTGAATTTTATTAGATTTATATTATTATTTTAGATTAAATAATAAAAAAAATGAGCTAATATTATTACTTCTTTTAAAAGCTTTCCAAAATATTTAAAATATCTTAAGAAATTAGCAATCTTTTAATACAGTCGCCGTGGAAAGTTGATAGAAGCGACTGAATAATAACTGAAAGCTCTAAATACTTGCAGGTGGCAGACAAGGCTTTATTTCTTCGGACTTTTTATTTTTCAAGAAAGTAGAAAATATCTAATTATCTCCTGTCTCTCATAAACTCTGATACAAGACTATCCCAGTTATATTTGAAAGAAAAACTGAAAAGTAAGTTAATAAAACAATATGATCTACGCTAACGGGAATGCAGTCAATGTTATTCACACTTATGGGCGGTTACTGAATTTACTTATGAATCATAAACAATGTTAACAAAGAGTTGTGTGCGTTTCCATAAGCAACGTCAACTTGTGCAAAGCAGTTTATTCAGAAAAAAGTTAGCGACTGAATATTTTAAAGAGTAGCTAACGTGCGTTAGGATACCTATTCACTGAGAGATACGAAACGTTGAACTCGAGACGTTGTGTAAAGAATCTTTGAATGACAGTAAATAAATACTGTTCATCGTTTTATTAATTATATTTGAAATAATTCCCTTTATCTGTACAAATTTGACTTTAATTTAGTTTTCTGAACTTTCTAGACTGTAATCTAGGCTAATCTGAAAATATTTTGCAGAATTTTTATTACTTATTAACTCTATCCTGCCACGCTTCGATGTGAAATATTATAGGCAATAAGAAATAAAAATTGGTTATAGTGAGAAATAAAACTAACGTAAAATAAATTCATTCACTCATTCATTTTTGAAGAGCAGTTTTTCTGAGTTTACCAAGATTTCGCAAACCATGTATAATGTTTTGATTTATATCATATTTTCATTTATTTGCAGTATTAATCTATTAAGAAGAATGCTGCAAACAAATGAAAATATGATCCCCCAATATAAATATACATACATGTATAAATGTATTTTGTATGTTTTAGGATCTACATATGTTTCCATATTGTAGAGCGATACTAGCAAAAACATATACATATATAAGTTTGGACAGTTTTTGTCAAAAATATTGATGCTTAAGTATTTTGCCCTTGTTTAATAGAATTTTGAGGTAGTCGAGCCACGCTGATTTCAGCACGAACAGGCCGGCTTGACCGGGGCGGTACTACCCTCGCACAGAAGACCAACCTAAAATGACAGCTTTGATGCCGTCGTATTTCGTTGGTGAGTGCGAAACCGGAGGCCCATGATGCAGGGGTGACAGTTATCGGGGTAAGTGTATGAGCAGTGGAATGCTCGTAAAGTCTTATAGAGGGTGACGAGGTTCCAACCGTCGGCCAGGGAGACCCGTAGAAATGGTTTTGCCGCTGGCCGCCCGCGACATAGAGAGGGGCCCAACCGCGGTTAACCACCCTGGGAGGCTGCCCCATCAGGTTGCGCATAATCTACCGAGTGGCTCGTCGTGCCGGTTGGTGACCGGACGATGGGGCCAAGTGACCATTTCTGGGAGGGTGCGGGTGCCCTTCCGTCCGGGGGTTCGGTCACCGTCATACCTCACCTCACCATTGCAGCATTTCGAGTCTCAGTTTTACACTACCACGATGACTGTCATGCCTTTTACCCTCCCATTCCCCTCCACATCTTACTAACCGACCACTGAACTGGTGTTTCTGGGAAACTTTAACGCTCACCATGAGTCATGGTTGGATTCTACCAGAACTGACCACGCGGTTGATCTGTCCACGCATTCTCTCTCACGCTTGACATCACCCAGATGATAATTCAGCCCACCAGGATACCAGACATACCGAGTCAAGCTCCTTCCTTGCTGGATCTACTGATAAAGAGTCATCCAGTGTAGTACAATGTATCGGTACTCGCCCCTCTAGAATCCTCCGATCACTGCCTGGTTTCCACCACGGTGCCTCTTGCTGCCCCTCCACGATGAGTGGCAGCAAAAACACGTTTATGGCACTACTCGTAGGCAGACTGGGTTGGAATGCGGGATTACTTTGCATCCATTCAGTGGGCTCAACGCTGCTTTAAAGATAAAGATCTATCGCGAAGTGCGGCTGCCATGGCTGACGAGATCACTGTCGGAATGGAATACTATATTCCGTACAGTGAGGTCGCTAGCGCAACGACCCAGCCTTGGTTCGGTCGCGAAAGTGCCCATGGTGTTGCGCGAAAGCAATCGGCCTACCACGCTTGGACCAAAGGGCCGCGACCCCGATGTTGATCGACTTAAAGCAGCGTTTAACAAAGCCACCAGGAAATGCAAGAAGGAGAGATACTTATATCAGAGAGGATGCCCAGCGCATTACGAGGCTTGGTCAAGAACTCGTTGCATACCCTACGGGTAGCCGAAAATTCTGGCGATTGGCTAAAGCCGAGCAGTCCAACTTCTGTCATCCCTCGCTAGACCCGCTGAAATATCCTGACGGATCACTTGCCCACCAGCTGCAGGAGAAAGTGAAACTGCTTCTTGATCTCTTTGCGGCTAGCTCCTGAATCGATGACCGCGGCGTACCCACCCACCATTCGGTCCTGCGACACTACCATGCAGGATATTCGCCTCCGGATGAGTGATGTCCGTGCGGAGCTTCGGTCACCCGACGTTCGGAAGGCCAATGGACCCGACGGTATCCCAGCGGTGGTTCTTAAGAACTAAAGCACCAGAGTTGTCCCCGGTATTGACGCGCCTATATCGCCAGTCGTATTTCTCGGGAGCTGTTCCGGAGGCTTGAAGAGAGGCGAATATTCAACCCATCCCCAAAAAAGGCGATCGCTCCGATCCTGCCAACTACCGTCCGATAGCCGTCACCTCCGTCATCTGTAAGGTGTTTGAGCGGATAGTTAAAAACAACTGATCCATTATCTGGAAGATCACTCACTATAAAATGATCGTCAATATGGTTTCAGACCGAAACGGTCCACGGGTGAACTTTTAGCGTACGTCACACACCTTTAGGGTGAGGCTTTTGACAGGCATGAGAAATCCTTGGCCATTAGCCTCGACATGGCCAAGGCTTTTGATAGGGTTTGGCACCGTTCGCTTCCCTCCAAGTTACCGGCTTTTGGTTTACCTCCCAAACTCTGCAATTGGACTGCTGCGTTTTTACACCAGCGCCACATCAGAGTCCTTTGCGACGGTGCGGCCTCCGAGTATTAGCGGATTAACGCCGGAGTACCTCAAAGCTCCATCCTGTCGCCTACACTGTTCCTTCTGCATGTCAATGACATGTTAGCCCTTGGCAACATTTATTACTATGCAGACGACAGCACAGTTCATGGACAATATTTTGGACAGCCCTCTGACAAACCAGCAGATGTTGAAGGCAGGCGACAAGAACTTGTCGCTCAACTTGCCCATGTTCTGGGCCGCATTTTTCGAAGGGGCTGTAAGAATCTGGTCGAGTTCAACGCCAAGAAAACAAAGGTGTGCGCGTTTTCAGCCAAAATGTCTCCATTCCTTCCCCTTCCCATTTTCAGTGCACTCAAATGCTATTCCAAGATAGGCTCGCTATCCTGGGCATAGATTTCTGCCGAGACCTCAACCCAACGTATACGTTGAGAGTGTCACTAAAGCGGCCTCACGGAATCTAGGTGTGTTAAACAGGGTCAGACGGTTCTTCTCACCCGAGCATCTGTGTCTTCTTTACAAGACCCAGGTTCGCTCGTGCGTGGAGTACTGTTCTCACCTTTGCGATGGTGCCGCACAGTACCTGTTTGACGCTCTTGACCGGTAGCAGCGGCGAGCAATCCGTATTATCGATAGTCCCGAAGCCACCAAGACTCGAGCCTCTACAGTTGCGTAGAGATATCGCCTCCTTGGCAGTCCTCTATTGCCTTTACCATGGTGAGCGTTCTGAAGAGCTCTTCCAATTGATCCCCTCCTCTCCCTTCCTCTACAGAACAACACGTGCCGGCCTTAGAAGTCACCGCTTTAAAGTGGAAGACATACGTTCTCGTACTCATCGCTTCGGTTCTTCCTTCCTGTGCCGAGCGGTCAAAATCTGGAGCTCACTACCAGCGCACGTGTTTCCTTCCCACTATGATCCCGGGTCCTTTAAGCGGGGCGTGAAAAAGCATCTCACCAGGCATGGTGTGCATGCTGCATTGTTCTTTTTCGCATTGAGGATGGTGACCACCACTCTTGGATTTTACATCAGGCAGGGCAGTCATTTTGGCAGCTTATACATAAGAATAAAAAAAATTAGGAATGTTCTGGACTTATAACCTTCTATTAAACTATTGCTAAAGACGTCGTAAATTTCTAAGGGAGTCGATAGTGATCAAAGGACAAACAAAAAAAATACAAATAACACAAATAAAATCAAAAATATCGCCAAAGATACAAGTAGTATATACAAGTAGTAGTAATTTTAATATGATTATGTAAAAACTGCAAGTAGCACCGAAAGAAAGAAACCGGATGCACATACATCAAGAGCGTTACGAAACTACGTCAAAGTTTTTCTGTGAGTATTGACAGAAGCAAAGAATAAAATAAATAACATATCCCTGACAACACTGTTTTTTCAACCTTTATGATGTGAAACATATTGGACTGATAAGTTTTAACTTAGCGTGACTCATCGTTATAGTTGTAGCAGTAATGGAAAACAAATTTTAAGCTACCAATATCAGTTACAATAATTTTATCCCACACATCTTAAGCGATATTGAAATAGAGTAAAATTTATCACAAAGAAATTCCCATAATATTATCCAAATGACAATAACAATTTCGCTTTTTCGTTGAATATTTAGAAATATGTTATTAAGTGGCATGGTTAATTAGTTAATTGACATTAATTCTACCTAAATCGTATTGTAGTACACTTACATAATATATTATAATTTTTGGTACTACTAATCAATAGATCTAAAGTACTTGAGACTTGTATACACAAACCGCTTAATAATGTGAACGGCTACTATCTACTAAGTCCTAAATGATTTGGCTTTAGACACTAAACGGTTTCCACCTTATCAAATTGAACAGTAATCAAACGAACTGAGGATAGTATTAGATCCATTAGAAATAACACTAACTACTATACAGTCCTGGATTTAGTAATGTTTATAATGATTCATTTTGCCTCGTCAAAAGTTCTAACTATCTTATTTTATCTTAAAAACATAGAAAAGGTTTTTAACCAATTTTCAGATTCAAATACAATGTGTCTATATTGATATCAAGGCATAACTTTACCGTCTCTTTGCTTTTAATACTTATTAATTTTATGAACTAGCGTCTTAAGTGTCTCTATCATCATTGTATTATGTTTGCATACATGAACACAGGTTAAATACATTTCGAAAGTCATATATAAAGTAAATAAAAATCTGGAATTTATTAAGTGCTGGTGTGTGAAGTTCGGTATATTTTTAATCACAGTCAATATCAAGTGATTAAGTTTGTCAAAGTCACTTGAGTAAACGGAAAGTGCAAGTGACAAATTGTATATTTGCATATGTATTTTAAAAGTAAAACAATGCTCACGAAAATATTAGTTACTCTTACTAATGGTGACTTTATGAATAAGCATTCGGTTACTTTGAATTTGCATGAGTGTGATCATGAGTTAACATCCCCAATTTAGGTGATGATAAATTCGTCAGTACCGCAAACATTGATTTGCGACTTCTCTTTTCATATTGAAAATACGAGAGTAATCTTCTGCTATGGTATCCTTTAGTTATAAGTTTATATATCAGTATATATAAAATAATACAAAATAATCAAATCGTAACTGGTAGCTGTCTATACACGAAAAATATATTAAAAAAAACCACTATGGGGTTTTCACTAATGCGTTGCGGTTTGCTCCACTTAACATTTATTGTTTGCTTCATTTCAATTAGTTCAAAAATGAAAAATGATATGGAGCCGTAGGCAAAAGCAAGTAATAAACAAGTTTCTGTACGTGTGTACTTTCACTTTAATTTTAATAAAATAAATTTAAACAAGGACTTAATTTTTTTATGGCAATGGCAGTCGCTTTCTTTAAAATGTTCAATTTCAGGTACCCACAGTGATTATAAAGTTTCGTGATTATCTACTGCCGTATAGAAATAAAACTATTTCACCAATATTTCCTTACTATATTAAATGTCTTCTAGAACCGCGTCTTTTTTCTTAATATTTTATATCGCACAATACTTAGTATAAGTCTCCGACTAAAATACGCCTAAATAAATTAGTTTTTAAAACTGAAAAATTAAGATAAATCACATGATATAATATATATAACATAGCATAAGCAATGAGAGTAGACCTATTACATTCTCCCACTCGATGTTTTTTTTCCGATAGTGTACCGACACATATTGATTTCTTATTTAGTAAGTGTAAGTTTGAAAAATTATTTCCATTTTTGTGAGAAATGATTGAACACATAGCAGAGTGTTATTGAGTGCATGTTATTAGATTGTGTTTCTTTTTTTATGTTTGCCCCTGCCAAAATTAGCCTGATGGAAAGCATAAGCAAAATCCAATAGTGGTGATCACTATACTCGTTGCGAACGGAGATAGTGCAACAATGCAGAATGAATACGCTAGGTGCTACTGCATCTTTGGGCCTCCGGTCTCGCACTTGCCTACGAAACACGACACCGCGAACGCTGTGATTTTACGTTGATTTTCTGTGCGAGGGTATTACTGCCCCGATCGAGCTGGCCCCTTCGGACTGACATTGCGTGGCTCTACTGCCTTGAGAACGTGTGCTATTTAAATAATCAGCAGTATTTTGGTATGTCTTCTTTTTATATGCACTTGAATATAACATTTCCGCGGGAATATTTATTTTACATTAAAAAATAAATAAAAATACGTTTTATTATATGGAAATATCATATTTCACAATAGCGTATCTATAAATTACTGTAATGTATTAGTTTCATTATAATAGTATCACAATTGGGTTAATTAAATATTGTACAATAACTTATCAACTATTAAAATTAACCATTAAAACATAGCATGTCACTGTTCTACGTTGATGACGTCATAAAAGCCTTTGTAGACATAATAAAATAACCTATTCTGCTATTACTAATTTAATAATTATACTCCACCACTTGATATGTTTGCTGTGAAATTGAGTTAATACATATATGGTTAAAATCTGTTTGATGCTTTAATAAATTTTCAATGCAGGTCTCAATCAGCAATTAATCTGTCTATCAAAATGCTAAATGAATAAAAACTTCATTCATTTAGCGTTTCCAGTTATAAATGAAGTTATGGCGACTTCCACATACAACGCAAAATAACTAACCAACCACTAACCAAATTTATTATCGAGTTCAGACTGTGGCTACTAAGGCATGATGTACTGAAACCTAGACTTGGGGTTGATAATTTTCTTAAATCTCAATGTAGGTCAATGAATTCACCACCTCCGAAGGAATTTTATAAAACAATATTCCGTAACTGCAAGAATGGTTGTGGTTCACGATGTGGATGCAGGCAAGCTGGGTTGCAGTGGTATTCAGCTTGTGGCATACAAATATTTGCAATAAATCTGTAAGCAATCGATTTTTAGACCTTGAAATTTCTATAGTCGCGGACAACCTATAGTGGGTACGTTTCTAAGACAAGTAAAGGAGTGTCAAAATAAAGATTTATGCAGGTTTACAGACGACAATCTCTTATTCCGTGGTGAAAACACCCAATGTTCCTGGACTATGTAACCGTAGATGTGTTAAGGCTATTATTATTCGCGGGTACAAAGCAGGTGGTGAGAGACCACGAAAGAATTGCAGTGCGCATGGTGGCTGAAAAAGAACTTTCGGCAGACCAAATGTAACTTTCTACCAGCGAAATTTATGCATCCGTGCAGTTTAAGATAAACTAAACGTATGTCACGAATTCTGCTGCGAAGTTAACTTCGAGAACAATGGCAAAAATAGTGTACACAAATTGTAAAAAAACTCACATGCAAGTTGGAAACAAAACAAATATTTCAGCAAAGTATTTCTCTTTTGAATACTTTTCTTTGGGCAACTGTCTGGTACCAGGTCTGCCCCTTTGCTGCTCTTCATTGGTTTTCGTGAAACTTTTCTTGTGGTAGAGGTAGTATATCAGAGTCGCAATATATTTACATCTGTTGCTCTGATTGTAAATACCAGCATATTTTCTACTCGTAACGACTATAATCAATATTTAGTAATAAATTATAACTTTACTTTGTGTTGCATTGAAATGGATCATAGAACCTACGCATATACTACGTAAAAAATTGCAAAGACAGAAAAAAAACAGCTTACATTTAGCGATGTTTTGAATGACGTCGATGCCACTGAAGTTTGACAAATTACACGAGACTCAAAAATATTACTCATATTTTTATTTATTTAATCATGGACAAATTATAAAAATAAATATTAATAATATGATCTTCACATATGATTTCCTTTATATCACGCACATGTTTAGTCAAAACTAATTGTTTTCCTTATATTGTCGATTGTTATTGGAAAGCGATGTCATGTTTGATTGCTCGGAATCCAGTTTAATAATTAATTTGGCCATGTTAACTGCAAATACAAGAAAATCTGCATTAATAATGACACTAATGTTATAATTGATTGCCTACAGTATATACGGTTCGTTATTCGATTAAATTTATTATTTATGTTTTGTTTTTAACTTCTCGTGAAGTCTGTGTTAACTATTTGAAATTAATTGATAGTTCCATTTTAGACTGGAAATAAAAAAAATCAACATTACTATCGACGCTTAAGATTTACATGACCTATTAGAATACATCTAAAGGACGATATTTCATTAAAATATTTTTTATGTTTACTTGATATTCGCAAAGACAACCAGTCATTTGATATTTCTAAATCCATCGTAATCGTAGGTTTCTTAGTTGGTGCCGTCATCATGTCAGTAATACCTAATACCTAAACAGCGAATACCAGTAATACCTAAACTAATTTACACTCTTTAAAGTAGTTTAATTGAATCAAATATAGAGAGCCACAGATTTTAGTTAAGTTTGGTCTTGCTAAAATTCATTAAAGCATAACAAATTTTTTACACAATATTACATATGACTAAATGCTTCCTTTTTATTTTGTTATTATATCCTTGATCTTATTATGGGAGAGCTACGATTAGATAAAAATGGCCCGGTTAGGCCGAAATATTGCCATGGTTTCACGGTACCGGTGATAAATAGATATTTCATTGCTTTTCTGAGTAAGGATACCAAAATTCAAATCCCTCTTTTGGTATCCTTTTCTCTGGTTCTAACATGGTCCTTGTTATGGTTGGTGGTATTGAAGAAGTGGTAGTAGTCTTCTAAAACTTAATCCAAATGCGGGGGCAAATGTGTCTACCGCCGCCCATAGCCAAGTAATACTAATAATATTCTATTAATAATGTATCAATATCCTAGTTAATCGTTGTGTCCTTTAAACTGTCTACGTGAATCAACACCTTTAATATGCAACCATAACGAAGTAACAAAAATATATTTATTGAAATGAAACGATTGAAAGGGTTTTGATATAAATTAAAGATGACGTCAGTTCCTTGTTGTTTAACCGAACCGTGTAAATTGTACCAAAAACATCAATTCGCCCTAAAAGTACGTAAATAACTTATTATTTTTGAAATATTGTTATTGCCTCACTCAACGTGACATCTAAATTTATACATATAGCTATAAAATTTCGCCCGAAAACATGGTCTTACGCTCTGCATGATAGATGGCGCCGAAAACCATTAGACCATTAGATGCCGTCAGATATACACTTGACTACTAAAACACAACTAGCTAAAAAGAAATAGTATTTTTTGTTTACGACTATCCAAAAAAATATCTTTATGTTGTCAAGATTCATACCTATGTTTACATACATATTACATCTAATAATAATAACCTCATACATCAAGCAGTCTGTTGTATGATTAAGGAAAATATCGGTCGTAGACAACCTTATAACTAATTAATTTAACAATAAGGGTTTTAACAAGACAGAAGGTTTACGTTAGAAATTTTTCGTAAGTATATAGTCATCACATGGAGCGGTATATAAATCTAACTTTATTATCTTTATCTTCCTTCCGCAGATGTTAGCTTCCAGAGTGGCGTAACTATAAATAGAATCTTTTAAGCTTTGCAAGAAATTTACACATCACGAATAAGTAGTAGGGTTTTCTAACTCTATGAAGATAATGGCAAAATTGAACTTTTATTAAGTAAACTTTTCGAGAAGCTGAACCCAAATGATATATTATAGTGAAACAAAAATATTAATCCAAAAAAAAGTCAAGTCAAAAATCAAGTTTCTTTGGATTTTTAATTTTTAATAAGAATGTTTGAAATTAAGTGAATAATTGTTTTGTTTTCTGAATAAATCATTCGTTTAAATGATTGTTTATTAAATTAAAAATTAATATTACTTTAATAATAAGGTAATTTTATTTATAAATGTATGTAACTTGTAATGTATGTAACTGTAAATGTCTTAAAGGTATGTAACCTTCAAAACAGAATAAATACCGCTAAAGGAAGTGATGGTTCAATTTCATTCTCAATTGTTGCGCAAGGGGTACACGTGCTATTAAACTACTAGATGAGAAACCGGCTTTGCTCTAGTGAAATGTGACTCACAATACACATGTAGGTACAAATTGTAGGTAGATATTTCTTTAGTTGTCGGTTCTTAAGGAATATTCAAGGCATAGATTCGTATAGCTTCGTTCATTGTGTTTAATAAATATAGTAGATAAATTATAACTACTAAAGTTTTTACTTAAATAATTATTTTATATCAACTTTCAAAATAGACTAACATAAATTAACAAAACAAAATAAGTTTAAAGGTTTATATTCTGTAAACCTCTTTGTTTTAAGTACTCAGTCTTTACCTTTACTTTGGTAGATATGTAAGTACTTATTACTTTTGAAAATATAAAATGAAATTCAGCATGAGGTGTATATTCCAAACAAAGTAAATTACCATGCAAAACTAAATGAATACTAAAAATTGACTTTATAATTTTTATTACGAAAAAATCTCAACTTCAACTTTTAAAAGTATGGCCAGTAATCTTTTTCTTAGATTACATTATGGCAATTAATCAATCTCCAGTTTTAAGAAAAAACACTTAACACAAAAGTACTTAATCCCTATAAAGTGTCCAAAACAATACTTTTGCGAAACGACTGCAAAGTATATATCCTTTTGTACAAAGTACTTGCCAAACCGAATTTTGCGGATATATTATGTTGTGGCCTCATATTTTTTCCTTTTTTTACGTTTTATTATTCAGCGAAGGTTTTGGTTGAGTCTACCGTACTACTTAATGTAATTCTTCTTCTTCTTTTTTCGATGAGATGGCAACCAGCCGGATGAGCTATTTCTGCCAATGTCGAGTGTTTAAAGTCTTCAATTCTAAGCCTTCGAGTCATCCAGTCTTCGTCGTGATGGAATTAATGATAAAAATATAAAAAAATATGGATGGCATGTAATAGGGACCGTCTTTCGAAAAAATCAAAAAACGATGTCCAATGAAATTATTAATATCGTTTATATTAATTATACAAGATATCACCCACTTGCAGTGACGTTTCGATAGAGTGGCCACTATGGCAACTGCGATTTGTCTATCAGTACCATTTAGAATTTAACAAAATACTTGACAAACCAAATTTTACGTATTTATGTTGACGTCTCGAAATCTTTATTTTTATTATGTTTTATTGTCCACGTAAGGTTTCGATCGAGTCTACCGTACCCCTTGACGAAATTATTAATATAGATCAGACCCTAATCCGTTACGCCATTGTTACGCCCACGTTGTGGTATTATAGGCTAAATGCTTTTAACGCTTTTTTCTGGATATTTATATTTCATTTCGACTTTACGACGACGAAAGAAACGAAAACTTATGTTCAATTACCACAAGCAATTTTTTTTATATTTACCATTTATTGAATTAAGTTGAACAATAAATAAGTTTAGATAAAATACTGCCGGCAGTTTATTGTGTGGTTAAAAATTTAATTAAACAAATAGTTATACACCGTAGAATATAAAATATTTTCGGGAATCAAATTGGCACTAGGTCCGTAATGTTTTCATACTGTTTGAAGTAACAACTAATTTAGACACATATTTATCTATACCAATATTATACAGAGCTAAAACTCATGAGTTTGTTAAGGATAATCTCCTACAGTCTGATTTTGAAAATTCTTTTACTATTAGAAAGGCATATAGTCTATTTTACTTTGATGAATTAATATTTTTTAAACCAATTTTCAAAAAGGTTCTCTGCTCGTCGCAAATATATATATATATATCAACAGTATATAGTAGCCGTACGAACGGCGTACGGCTAGTAAGATATTTGACTATGGGCCCGTGTCGAAAATTGATGGGTCATGTGAACCATCAGAAGACCTTTTTAGTTTTTGTAAGGGCGTTACAGAATAATGCATTGGACCAGCTATTAAAATTATATAGAACCGGTACCGTAGGAGGTAGAAATCGAAGGTTGCTACCCCATTCCCCTCACCTGTTCTTAGTTGGACAGCTTACAAGTGACGGCATGTTATGAATGTTATTGTTTTATGCCCTTGTCTCTTTCTGAATTGTGTCCTGATGGTTTACATGTCTCATCAATTTTCGACACGGGCCTGTAGTTTATATAGTTATATATTTAATTTTATTAGAACACTGGCGATTAATCAAGTGTTAGCAAATATTTTTTATCAATAAATGCTTGTATATGTTGAGAAAAGATTTTCAATAACACAAGTCAAATCAAAATACAACCTCATAACGTTTGACTTTGCTCATTATACAAATGGAATATTCGATATTATGTTTAATTTTAAATGAGCTTTGATGATTGTAATCTAATATATTGGTGAACAGTTTATTCACAATAATCTGGTTTAAAAATCTTTGAAGATCTTTATTTCTCATTACGTCAATGGTAAAACTCTGAGTTCCGCAATCGTAGACAAATTGACACAATGTCCATTATCAGTACAAACAACTGAAAAAGTTTGACTGGCAATAACCGCAGTAAGAAACTCTGTCCTGGCTCTTTAGCAAATTTTAACGAAGCCTAATCTTTTCGATTTGCTAAAACTACTCATATGAGCCAAAATTTAGCACGCGAAAGGCTAGAAATAGAATATTGGTAACACTGTTATTTTTAATCAGGCTGATTATTATTTAAGAACATAAAACAGATTTGAAATTTAAAGTTTTAATCCGTGACACCTATAGGTTTATAGAAAAATATTTTGAATTTCTAAATTTTCTTCCCTACTAAATAAACAGAAACTTCAGGTTAAGTACCAACCATAGTTAGTGTGTTCATTTAATCTTTTACATAATAAAGAACCAGTGTCTGCTCTAACACACCGAAAATGATGAGATCTTCTTTTTTTAGTTCAATGCTAAATTCTAATCATAACTTACATTATTATCGAACGGCTAAATTTTATAACTTTGTTTTAAATTTTATAAAACTGTATTCATTTATATTAAAAAAGAAACGAAATTTGCTTTATGTTAATTCACCACGAAACAATATTGTAAAAAGATTTAAAAGTACATTTATTTTTAATGAATAAAAAATCAAATTCAATAATACACAAAATTTAAAAAAAAATTGCTCGTTTAGTGATACTTAAAAACTACACTATGAATTATGTTTTTAAGATAATGCAGCGGTAGTTAGGCGTGAAAAGGGTATCACATCGCGGGTCTGATAGTCCTGTGGGGTAGAGACTGGCTCTCAAATAAAATGGCGGGTATAGAACGGACCCGAGATTAGGAGGGCTTAAACGAAAAGTAAAAGTGAACGTATCTCTCGCTCGATATCGCCCAACCTGTTGCGGCGCCGCGCCCGCCTTACACAGCGAGCCGCTTTCAAACTTTTACGCGCCCTACGTTTACGCTCCGACGGTTAGTAGCTCCTAGGTCCAAATATCCAAAGTACTCACCCGAATTTTCTGGCTGCGGGTTATCTGTTCCGACACCGGAGTATTTTTTAACAACTTTTGTGATAGTTGAAAACAGTTTGAAGCTTGTTCTTTAACTGTTGGGTGAAACTACATAGCGCGGCGAGCGCGCCAGATCGCGAGCACAAGTGGGGCTTGGAGCGTGTACACTCAAAGCCTTACTGTGCGACAGTGAGCTGAGCCGCTCGCGCTTCTATCGTGCCTCCGCCACCCCGCGCCCTCTCCCCGACATCGGTACGAGGTGTCTACTACCACCTTTCTTCTGCCGTTTGCCCAATAACATCAAAAACTTCTAAATATGTTAAATCGTATAATAGAACTAAACTCTTATTTGTCGTTTGAATTAAATAACGAGTTAGTTATGGGTTTTACGAAAAAAAATCTCGTAACAATAAAATCTGATTTTGAATGTTAGTTATAAAAATAAGCTTTTTTTGTTCTTCATTAATAAATACTTAAACGTTAATACTCGATAATTAATGGACATTTTTCGGATACGTATTTGAAATTCCAGCTTTAAAATTTACTTATATTTACCGGAACAACATATAAAATATTTAATTCTACTTCATATTTGGTATGAAAACACACTAATGAGGCAATTTCGGGGATTTATTCAACCCGGCAATTCAGCATCATACTATTATAGAATTTAGTTCTTTCAAGTAATAAATACTTTATCCGTAACTGCAATTTACTTTTTATGTCATTTCAAAATAGTTAATACCAAAAGTAAAAAAAACATTTGCTAGTTTTTTGGTTGGAACAAGTTATTATATGGCGTATTCTGGCAAATAATACACTGCAGGCTGGAATGTAATAAATATGATAAATTGTTATATATATGTGACAATATATTTGGTCTTTATCAATGGTATTTGAAATGGTTTTCTAAATATATCTGTTCACCATCTTCATTTTCCTAGCCGTTATTTTTACCAAGATTATTTGGGGTCGGCCACTTGTTTAGCCGGCTTAACAAGAATATCGGGAGCGACATCGACAACGACTAGCCACAACCGTGAAGATGAACAGAATTCGAAGATTGAACTAGTTGTTTATTTCGAGGGTTGCAATAGATATACATGATATTTTATCACATGAAAATGTGACCATTAAGTATTATTAATGAAAACTTAACAAATATACCGGATATTATTAAAGTAAATCTAACTGACAGGTTTAAACTGATGATAATTGGGAGTTCCATATCTCGTTAATTCAATTTGTTTTGTGTTGCGTTCTTGATAACTTTTTAATGAACATTCTATTATATGGCCTCTTCTCTTCAGACGTTGAATTTTTGAACGGTGTACTCAGTTTACTAATAAAATATAAGTAACTGGTACTCTGGCTAAACTCAGACCGAGGTTAATTTTAGTTTCATGTTACAGCAAATTTACAAAATTTTACAATTCTATACCACTAATATCATCTCAACCGAAAAACGTCCACTACTGGATAAAGGTTTCTACCATTAGTGTAACGTTATTATAGGAAATAAAAGGAAACATATTGGTAGGATTAACAGTTTTAACGCAGTGGTAAATAGCATTTCGCTCAAAGATCGTTCGTAGCCATTCGTAGCAAAGTGCTACAAACATTCAACGGTACGTTTAGCTGACTCTTACATTTAAAAGCTTAAAGTTGTAAATAATTAAACAAGAAAGCGTACGTTATAGCATAAGTAAAAAAACTCGGCTTTCGAAAGTGTGTTGAATGTTATTTTTTTATTTATTTAATGTCCTTTATGCATAGGTTAAAAAATATATTAGCATTCTACGCTTCTCTATATAAACTACAAGTGTGCGACATTTCATTCATACTCCTCCGTCGGCGCAATTTTCTAGAAAAGGGTAAAAAGTTTTTCTTTCACATATTAATATATAGATATATTACCACACATGTAAACACATTATCATAAATAGTATCACAGACACGATGTCAGGTAGGCAGTTGCAATTCCTAGTAAATCTATGAGTCTTAGTTGAAACAAAATAATATTGAAAAAGGCTTACATTAAAATATCAATATATATTAAGCTAGGGTTACCTTATTAGGATTTACTCCCACGCGCTATTATTTCTCTACCTTTGTGTTCAGATTTCAAATTAACAAACCTAGTAAGCAGCTTTGCCCATATGAGAAACTAGCTAACAAATTTAAAAGATTTAAGCTTTATAAATGGTTACAAGCCTGAGAGTGTTAGACTTACTAAGTATTGATATATGTATCTCTATAGCCTGCTTCTTAGTACAATTTCATGCTTTGTGTTATAAAATTAAAATGTTTTTTTGCCTATATCATAGTTAATTTTTATCATTGAAAAGGATTATCAGATACTTTTCTAGAGAAATATACATTTCGATTCATCTTCGAGGATAACGGTGCAATGGATTTTAAGCATACGGCGTCACACTAATTATAAGAAAGAGACTGAAGTTTGATAAAATTGAGCAATAATACTTGCCACATATAATACGCCCATGTCAATCACCAAGGCGCGCCTCTGGCGCCCTCAGAGGGTATTGGCGGTCAGAGCCATAATTGAATACCGCACGGTGTGGCGTGCGCCTTGGTCGGAACACCCCCGTGGGATTTGGAGGCCGAAATGCTCGCTGAAGTTTATCGACGGGTGGCTGAATTCCGGACGGAGAGTGGCATGCGCCCTCCGCCCGAAGAGGTACGCGAGTGGCGTGAAGCCGCCCGTCGAGCCACTATGGTTCGGTGGTCGTCGCAGCTGGAGGCTCCACGCGCTGGCTTCGCCACCGTGGAGGCGCTCCAGCCCGTCATCCTCGAGTGGGCAGGGCGGCAGCACGGGACCCTTTCCTTCCGACTGACGTAGGTGCTTTCCGGGCACGGTTGCTTTGGAAAGTACCTGCACTCGGTCGCCAGGAGGGAATTGAGTCCCGCCTGCCACCACTGCGACTGCAATGAGGACTCGGCCCAGCACACGCTGGCGGTGTGCTCCGCTTGGGCCCCGCAGCGTCGGGCCCTCACTGCAGACATCGGAGGAGATCTCTCGCTGCCGGCCATCGTACGCTCCATGGCCGTCGGCGAGAGCAGTTTTGCCGCAGTCGCGACCTTCTGCGAGGAAGTCATCTCGCAGAAGGAGGCGGCGGAGAAGGCCCGGGAGGACGATCTCCACTCGGACCGCCCGGTTCGCCGGCGGTGGAGGCGCGCCTATCAGCGCCTCATGCCGCCCTGAGTGTGGCCGCGGATGGGTG